>ML123449.1:272334-297183 GCA_003846335.1 Cuora mccordi | reverse complement strand
GGGGGGGGGCCGATCCCAGGGCGGGGATCCGGGGGGAACGAGCCGTGGCGGGGGGGCAGCCGGGGGAAGGGGGGGCAGGGAACCCCCGTGCGGGGAGGGGGAGTGGGGAGGGGCGGTGACGGGGGCGGTGACGTGGGGGTATCTCCGGGAGGGTCCCCGGGGGGTCGGTGACGCGGCGAGGGAGTCCCCTGGGCTCCCGTGACGTAGCTGTGACGCGGAGGGAACCGGGGGGGTCCCCAAGGCGGGAGCCGGTGACGCGGCGCGGGGGGGGGGGTCCCCGGGGCCGTTTCCGGTCTCACCTCCCCGCTCCCATCACTCCACAGACGCTGCGGTCCCGGGTCTGGCGCAGGCGCAGGCGCAGCGGGGCCTCTCGCCGTGTTCTCGCGAGAGCTGGAAGGAGCCCGAGCCCCGCCTGCCCGCGACAACCTCGCGAGAGCGCGGGCGGGGAGGGGGCGGGAGCCCCGGCGGCCAATCGGATTCCGACCCATGCCCCGCCCCCACCCCTGCTCGAGACAAGCCCCGCCCACCAAAGCTCCCCCTCCTTCCCCCGTAGCCCGCCACAAACTCCGCCCCACCCTCAAAGTCTGCCACAGGCCCCGCCCCACAGAGCCCCGCCCCTTCCCCTCATCACCTGTCACAGGCCCCGCCCCTCAGAGCCCCGCCCCTCCCCATATCACCTGTCACAGGCCCCGCCCCTCAGAGCCCCGCCCATTCCCCTCAGAGCCCCGCCCCTTCTCCTCATCACCTGGCACAGGCCCCGCCCCTCAGAGCCCCGCCCCTTCCCCTCAGAGCCCCGCCCCTTCTCCTCATCACCTGCCACAGGCCCCGCCCCTAAGAGCCCCGCCCCTTCCCCATAGTACCTGTCACAGGCCCCGCCCCTTCCCCTCAGAGCCCCGCCCCTTCCCCATATCACCTGCCACAGGCCCCGCCCCTAAGAGCCCCGCCCCTCCCCCATAGTACCTGTCACAGGCCCCGCCCCTCAGAGCCCCGCCCCTTTTCTCACCCTCACCCCACACCTCCAGCAGGGTGGTGCCGACCTCCCAGGGCAGGACCCCCAGTGGCCTGGGCAGCCCTGAGGTGGCTCCTTCTCCGGTGATGGGGGGAGAGGTCCCAGGGGCTCTGCCTGGAGCCCTCCCAGCCCCAGGGCCGTGGATCCGGTTTCAGGCTGCCCAGGCCGCAGGGTTTGCGACGTGGCACATCCAGGCCGCGAGGACGGTGATCCGGCGCCTGGTGGAGACGGAGGCTCCCAGCTCGTCCCCCTGCTTGTGTTTGCTAAAATGTAAATCGTTCGTTCCCTGCAACTTCCTGCCCTGGCCTCTCGAGGGCCCTGCTCACCGCCTGCATGCAGCTGAGCTGAGCCCATCTTCCCTTGCTTGGGCCAGGTCTGTTGAAGGGCTTCAGCCCAGCCAGGGCTGGCTGGCTTTGGAGGCATCACATCAGGGGCGCTGGAATGAGGGGGATCAGGGGGCCATGACCCCCCTTTTTACTGGCCCTAAGGGCGAGCGAGGGGGTGAGGGGGCAGAGAAGAGCAATCGGGGGGGGGGGGGGGGGCGGGGGGGGGGCGGCGCGGGGGGAAACGGGGGCGCCGGGGGGGCCGCTCCTCGGGGGACGGGGCAGGGTGGAGGCTTGGGGGTGAAAGGGTGGCACAGGGGTGGGACCTCAGGGGAAGGGATAGTGCAGGGGTGTGTGGCCACAGTTCAGGTGCCGGGCTCCCCCCCACACTTTTAGGAAGCTTCCGCTGCTCCTGCATCACATCCTACAGGGGAATTCACCACCTTACAATGTCGTGATGACATTTCACCATGAGATTATTGCCCAGCCAGTCTGATCCAAAATGAGCCACCTTCCCCGTGGGCAGTGGACTGCGCTTAACCACGCTCAGACAACACAGGGAAGGTGTGGAGATCCCCTCCGCAAACGGGAATGCAAAGACTCACCAGAGTGTGACAAGAACATAACAGAAGAAGGACCACACTGGGTCAGACCATGGTCCATCTAGCCCAGTATCCTCTCTTCCAACAGTGGCCAGTGCCAGCTGCTTCAGAGGGATTAACAGAACAGGGAAACAAAACATTTTGCTTTTATAGAAATGAAGCTTTTTAATTTTCTAGAAACAAAACTTTTGGCTTGAGCCCCAATTGTTTTGTTGTTGAAAATTTCATTTTGTGGGAAATTTTAAAATTTGATGTTTTGTTCCAGAAACAAATTTCAAAATTGTGGAATTTCCCATGACTTGAAAATCCCAGTCCGTGCATAGCTTATCTGGGAGACCCAAGGTCAGAATCTATCTACGGCCCCACCTAAGCACCCCCTGATCCTTATAACACCCCCTTGTCATGCAGGGTCATTACCCACATATTACAGACAGGGAACAGGGGTGCATCTACACGCAAAAAAAAAATTGCAGAAAGTCTCAGAGCCCAGATCTACCGATTCAGGCTCATGGGTCTCAAAACAGCAGTGTAGATATTTCCGCTTGCTCTGACTCTGAGACCCAGTGAGGTGGGTTGGTCTGGGAGCTCTGGTGGGAATGTCTTCACTGCCCCCACGTGTTTTCAACCCTGCAGGGCAAGCCTGATTCCATAGCGCAATGCTCTGAGATTTGCTGTTGTGGGGTTACTTTTTTTTTTGCAATGTAGATGTACCCAGAGGCACAGAGAGGGTAGGTTGAGGCTGCAATTTGGAGGTGTGATTGCAGCGCACGGAGATATACCTGAGCTCACTAATTAGATTGGGTAGATCTGCCCATCCTGCAATCATTTCTCGCCCCGGCAAAATAGACATACCCTGGGTGATTGGCACAAGGGCACACAGAAAATCTGTGGCAAAGCAGGGGATTAAAACCTAGACACCCACCTGCTAGAAATCTAACCACTGGGGCATCTAGCCTGCCAGCCGAGCAGGGTGTGTCTACACCGCACACCCAACCCAGACTCTGACTCCGGTTTGAGACCAAGGCCCACTTCTGTCCACACACAAAGCAGTCTGACTCAGCACAGCATTTTGCAATGTGGACGCAGCCCAAGTGGCAGCCCCGAGGCAGAAGGGCTTTGTGGCGCAGAGTGGGCGTGCTAGCATGGCTGCGAGACCCGGGTACAGCAACTGTCACAGAGCTGGGCTGAATGCGCAGTGTGGACGTACCCGGTGCTTCATTTGTGATGAAAGAGGTGCCGGAGCTCAAGCAATTTTTTTACTTTCATATGGCAAAGCCCAGATGTGCCAGGACTCTGACAAGGAAGTCCCCACCCCGACTGCAAAACTGTCTGGTAAAGTTTTGAATGTGTTTACTGAAATGCCAGTTCAGGAAGCTTTGAAATATTCCGAATTTAAGAAAGCCGTTTTATAAAGGTTTCAAATTACTCCTGAAGTATACCGGTTGAGATTTAGAAATCCAAAAAGGGGGGAATACAGGGGTGCAGACCGTCATGTCCACCTACGCTCTGTGTGCTGAGGCGGCTGTCTGGGGTAGGACCAGGCTCTTGTCTGAATGTGGCAGGCCCGATCCTAAACCCATTGCAGACTTCCTGGGCTTTGGATTAGGGGACCAGCATGCCACCGCCCTGGCCTGATACTGATTTACCCCAGCAGGGCTCTCGGCCATTGGGGAAGAGGTACAGTCTTTACCTTCAGATCCGGATCCGTGCAGAGGGGAAGTCATACTGGGTCCAGGCATGCACGGATCTGTGTTGGTATCTGAGAAGACCATCCCATTCCTGGCGCAGACATCACTGGAGTGCCTCACTGAGGCTAGATGGAGCAGGGGCTCTGGAAATCTCTGCCTCTTACAACACCAGCCCCTTCTGAGAAGACACAGCTCTCGGCTGGAGAAGGATTTAATTGCTTTGTAGGGGCAGCTGCGTCTCCAAAGCTTTGAAATATCCTAGCACCTCTGGGATCCATTGGAAGGCACTGTCCCCACCCCAGGAAACAATTACCACCCCTTCCCTGCTCCCAGTTCACTCTGCGCGTCTGCCAGTCTGAAACGCTTACTGGTGCCTTGGGCAAAGCTCGGGGGAGCATCACCCAGGATCAATCCTGAGCCAGCCCCTGACTGCAGTGGGGTCAGGGCTGGATTCTGATCTCGGCTTCCCCAGAGTCAATCTGGAGTCACACCTAACCAAGATGAAGTTGTTCTGGATTGGTTTAAGTGTGAACAGAATCCAGTCCATATTCTTTAGAAATAATCTCTGGTGCTGGAGATGGAGGCTTGTATCTCCTCTCTGCCCTCAGTTTAAAACCACACCCCAGTTCCTAGACTGCAAGTCCAGAAGGGACAATTATGCTTGTCTCACCTGACCTCCAGCATGGTGCAGGCCAGGGGGGTTCTCTGAATTAATTCTTGTTTCCAGTCCAATAGCTGTGGTTGAACTGGAGCATATCCATTTTTATGAGATGCAGAATCTGAACAGCAAACCCAGCTGTGCCCCCACAGGGTCTGTTTCTGGGGTGTGAACCTTTTTCTTAGTCACTCATGTATAATAGCACAGAAATTGTGTGTTAGAAAGCTCACCCTTGGTAATAGGTAAATCAAGATTTTAGAAGGAGATAAATGTTCCTATCCTCTTCAAGTGGTGTGGCTGAGTGATTAAGGCAATGAGGTGGTTATATATTGTGCTCTTGGTATGCGGGTTCAGATCCCACCTTTGCTAAACCTGCTTATTCTTGGTCCCTTCACAAACATCATCTTTCTCCCTGAGTTCTGCCCCGCACTCATTGCTACGTTCACATTCAGGGACCGTGCGAAAGAACCAGACAAAAGCAAAGTCCCTCCGCTACAGATTCAGTTCACAAGCGGCGCTTGCTTTTGGGAGCAACAAAGTTTCGACTTCATTGGAGAAACCAGCCCTCAGTAACAGGCAACTCAAGTTTGTCTTCATTCTCATTTCGCCTCATGATACCACCATGATTGTATGGACCTGGTGCAAAGTCAGCATGACACACGTTTGTCTTCTTCTTATATGGCATATCCATCACTGGAGGTTTGCAACCAAGGTGCCCCGTTGTGTGTGGACCTCTGCTAATCTCTTTGGGGATGAGTAGTCCTTTTGATCCACCCATTGTCCATCCCAGATCTTCTTTTTCTTCTTGGTGTTCTTCTGCCATTGACTTTCCCTTCAGGTGCCCGTAAACACGCGTCTCTCGCGGAACCTCTTAAAACATCCCCTGCAAATTGAACCTTTCTTTTCGTAAGCCCGCCAGTTAACATTTGCTTAGTTCCAGTCATCTCCAGTACTTTGTTGTTGGTTTCATGGCCTATCCATGACAATTTCAGAATTCTCTTGTAACGCCATCATTCGAAGGATTGTCGTTTCTTTATTATCGATTGTTGGAATGTCCATGTGTCCCAGCTGTAACTTAACACAGACCAAATGGATGTTTGCAAGAGTCAGAATTTAGTCTTCAGATTTATGTCCCTTCTCATCAGAGGTTTATTCTTCCAGGATATCTCTTGCGCTCTTGCTATTCTGGTGCTGACTTCAGTATCCAGTGTTCCATCTTCCATTATGGTGCTTCCTAACTAGCAATAATTTCTCTCTTGTTGTAGGGCTGTGTCGTTCACTGAAATCTTTCATGTTTTCCAAGGATCCTTGCATGCCACCCTAGTTTTTGTCCTGTCCACATTCAACTCTAGACCATATTCTTTGCCATATTCATATATAATCTCCACCATCTTCTGAATCACCCAACAGCACTGAGTCATCTGCATAGTGAATGTTATTCGCTCATTTTCCATTCATCTTAATCCTTTCCTCTGTTTCCTCAATAAATTTAATCAAATACTCACTATAAATGTCAAATAAAGTCAATGACATCATACCGCCTTATCTCACTGCTCTCTAGATCTCTATCAGATTTTCATTTTCATCTCCCGTTCTAATTGCCTTCTGATTCCAGCATAATTGTTTTATTACTCGGAATTCGTATCCATCAATCCCTACAGATCTGAATATATTGAGCAGTTTGTAGTGGTAGCTTCTGTCAAAAGCTTTTTGGAAGTCAATGAAACACAAGTATATTGTTTTCACCTTTTCAACTGATCTTTCTAATGTGCGTATCACAGTTTCACAGTGGCATTTATGGTGCCTTTTCCACATTCGAAATCGTCTTGTTGTTCGCTTAGTTCCTGATCAGGCTTTCCCTGTACTCGGTTCTGAACAACTTGCAAAAGTATCTGAGGCACTAGGCTGCTTGTTCTGTAGTTGTTACAGTCCATAGCGTTGTTCTTTTCTGAGATTTGGATACACGTTGACGTTATAAAATCCTCTGGGAACTCTGCTGTCTCAAACATGTTCTTCATTAACACTGAGAGGCCTCTGGAGCCTTCAGCCCCTTTGCTTTAAATCAGCTGGTTTTCCATCACAACCTACTGCTTTTCCATTCAGATGTCTTTTTATTGCTACCATGCTGTCTTCATCCGTTATTGACAGGCACTTATTTGATTGATCTGTAGTTGAAGTTTTTCAGGCCTATCATCACCATATAATTCATTCCTATATTCTCTCCATCTCTCCTTCTTGTCTTTGGGGCCTGGTTCCCATTTCTCCATAAGGGTCGTATTGGTCACTTTCCCAGGGCCGGAGCAAGGAAGTTTCGCGCCCTAAGTGAAACTTCCACCTTGCGGCCCCCCCCCAGCCCTGTAGCAGCTCCCTGCCCCCCCATCCTGAGGGCCCCCCCACAGCAGCTCCCCCCCTGCTCTGAGGCGCCCCCCTGCAGTTCCCCCCCCAGCCCTCTGCTCTGCATCCTCCCCGAGCACGCCGCCCCCTCTCTAATTCTCCCGCCTCCCAGGCTTGCTGATTGGCAAACAGCTGATTGGCGCCGCAAGCCTGGGAGGCCGGAGAAGTGGAGCAGCAACCGTGCTCCGGGAGGAACTGCTGTAAAAAACAATTGGGGGCACCGCTTTTTGGCGCCCCCAAATCTTGGCACCCTAGGCAACCGCCTGGTTCGCCTTAATGGTAGCACCGACCCTGCACTTTCCTTCTCTAATCAAACCTTTTGATACATCTCACTTTGTTTATTTTCTTTATCTAGTTCTTCAAATCATTTGCATTTCTCATTCAGCTGTTAAGACTTTGCCGATCTGCATTTATTATTTATCATTTTAGCTAGTCTTTGGCATTCGTTTTTTGTGGTCCGTGTGCTTTTACTTTCCTTCTTTCATCTAACAGAGCAATGATTTTGTCTATTTCCAGGGGCGGGGTTAGTAGCTAGTAACTTCTTGCCTACATGTTTCTCTGCAGGTTCTTTGATAGCATCTCTGAGATGTCCCCAAGTTAATTGGTCCTTGTTTTCATGAATGCACACATTACATGGGTTAAAAACTGGCTAACTGACAGGTCTCAAAATGTGATTGTAAATGGGGAAACATCCTCAAGCAGGGTTGTTTCCAGTGAGATCCCGCAGGAATCAGTTGTTGGCCCTGTGCTACTTAACATTTTTATCAGCAAGCTGTGGGAAAACATAAAATCATCATCACTGACGAAGTTTGCAGATGACACAGCGATTGGGGGACTGGTAAATGATGACTGATGTAACTGACACAGAGCGACCTGGATTGGTTGGCAAACTGGGTGCAAGTGAACAATACACATTCGAATATGGCCAAATGTAAAGTCGTCCATCTAGGAACAAAGAACGTTGGCCGTACATACAGGCTGGGGGACTCTCTCCTGGGAAGCAGCGACTCTGAGAAAGATTTTGGGGTCACGGTGGATAATCAATTGAACATGAGCTCCTAGTGTGATGCTATGGTCAAAAAGGGCTACTGTGATCCTGGGATGAGCAAATTAGGGAATCTCGAGTAGGAGCAGAGAGGTTATTTTACCTCTGCATTTGGCAGTCCATAGCGTTGTTCTTTTCTGAGATCTGGATACACATTGAAGTTCTAAAATCCTCTGGCAGGTCCCCTGTCTCAAGCATGTTCTTCATTAACTCTGAGAGGTCTCCGCTGCTGGGATCCTGTGTCCAGTTCTGGTGCCCACATTGAAGAAGGATGTTGATACATTGGAGAGGAGTCAGAGAAGAGCCACGGGAACGAGAGAAGGGTTGTAAAACCTGCCGCAGAACGATGCAACCAAGGAGCCCGATCTGTTTAGTTTAACAAGGAGAAGGTTAAAGGATGACTTGATCACAGGCTTGTGGAGCCAACAGGGAAACAGACATTTGTCTTCATTCCAGCAGAGAAAGGCCTAACATGATTCAGTGGCTGGAAGTTGAAACTAGGCAAATTCATACTGGCAATAAGGTATAAATTATTGACAGTGAGGGTAATTAACCATCAGAACAATTTACCAAGTGCTGGGTGGGCGAATTCTCTGCCACTGGTCGTTTGGAAAGCTTGATGGGCTGTTTCTCCAAACGATCTGCTCTCGGTCAAACGGGAATTAATTCAGGGACATTCTAAAGCCTGTGTCACACTTAAGCTTAGTACCAATATGGACACAAGAATAAATGGATATAAACTGGACACTAAGAAGTTTAGACTTGAAATTAGATGAAGGTTTCTAACTATTAGAGGAGTGAAGTTCTGGAACAGCCTTCCAAGGGGAGTAGTGGGGGCAAAAGACATATCTGGCTTCAAGACTAAGCTTGATAAGTTTATGGAGGGGATGGTATGATGGGATAGCCTAATTTTGGCAATTAATTTGGCAATTGATCTTTGATTATCAGCAGGTAAGTATGCCCAGTGGTCTGTGATGGGATGTTAGATGGGACGGGATCTGAGTTACTGCAGAGAATTCTTTCCTGGGTGCTGGCGGGTGAGTCTTGCCCACATGCTCAGGGTTTAACTGATCACCATATTTGGGGTAGGGAAGGAGTTTTCCTCCAGGGCAGATTGGCAGAGGCCCTGGAGGTTTTTCACCTTCCTCTGCAGCATGGGGCACGGGTCACTTGCTGGAGGATTCTCTGCAGCTTGAGGTCTTCAAACCACCATTTGAGGACTTCAATAACTCAGACACAGGTTAGGGGTTTGTTACAGGAGTGGGTGGGTGAGATTCTGTGGCCTGCGTTGTGCAAGAGGTCAGACTAGATGATCATAATGGTCCCTTCGGACCTTAAAGTCTATGAGTCTATGAGTCTATGAGGTCAGAGTAGATGATCACAATGGGCCAGGGTCGCCCAGATGGGGGGGCAAGTGGGGCAATTTGAATATAGTATTCTATAGTATTGCAACTTTTTTAATGGAAGGGGCCCCCAAAATTGCTTTGCCCCAGGCCCCCTGAATCCTCTGGGCGGCCCTGCAATGGTCCCCTCTTACTTTATAGTCTCCAGTTCTGCAGGCACTCGAGGCCCATGCCCAGGGCTGGATTAAGGGCTGGGCACTATGGGCCTGGATGTACAGAGGGATTTAACTGTTGCAGCGCTGAGCATTGCAGGACCTACGCTGTGGGCCCCGGTAGATCACAGGAACGCTCTGCGATTCACAAAGCCCGAGCACCGTGCCTAGGTGGCTGCACAACGAATGCAGGGAGAAAGGCGCCGGAGAATAAGAGTGGCCAGAGCCAGCACACTAGGCGGGGAGCTGCCTAAGCTAGCCAATGGGAGCTGCTGATCAGAGGGGGCGTGTGCTAAGCCCCCTCCCTTCTCTCAGAGGGAGGGGCCTACAACCAGAGAGCAGGGAGGTGCCCTTTTCTGCTTGGAATCCACAACCAGGAGCTTTCTCTGGAGCTCGGTACCTCTGGTGTTTCGGCCAGCAGCGGCCCTCTCCTAACTATGAGCCCAGAGGTTGGAGAACTCCCCTGGAAGCCATGTTCCCATTCCCCCCTGCAACAATGTCTTGGTCCCATGAGGCATTGCAAGCCCTTCCCAAAATGCCCTGCTGTGAGTTGCATTGTGGGAGAGCTTTACGGGAGCTCCTCCTTGCACGAACTTGCCCGAGATTCCTGAGCCAGTGGGCGGCCTTTGCACATGCCCACTGCATCGGGCCCCGCAAGGCTGTGAACAGCTCTTGAGGACAGGCCTCCTTGTGCGGGGGGCTGCAGAGCGCAGGCCCGAAGGCAGAAACATAGGCAGCGAAGGAAAGTTTTGCTGCAAAAAAGGCCCCCCAAAAGCCCTGGTGGAACGTGGTCTCACCCCAGCCATGACCCGTCTGTGACACGATGCCATCCAACTCCCACACTGATCGGGATATTGCAGCATCACCCGAAAACAAATCAAACCACCTTCACCTCACTCTCAGCCACCCCACACTTTTTTTCCAATTAATTTCATTGTTGTCTATCTGCTGCCTGCGTCTCCTCACAATCCCCCGGGCACGACCATTATCGATGCCCAGCGGAGCCACTTCGCGCTTCCTTGTTAACAAGCCCCGGTGGAATTCGCTTCGGTTACCCGCCGTTAACGAGACAGCCAAGGCGCACGTCTTCCCCCAAGGGGGGGGAGTTGTGGGTCTGCTTCTAGACTCTACATTGGGCCTGGCATCAGTGCGGCCAGATGTGGCCTCTGGGTTTGGCTGGTGTTTTGGTGCCCACCCTCCAGACATCTCAGCCCTGGTTTTCAGCACCTAGGATGCCAATTACAGCAAAGAGATCAACCCTCTCTTTCAATTTTGAAACCCTCCACTGGCTGCCCCTTCTCTAGCACATCAGACTTATGTGGTCTTCACTTTCAAGGCCCTTCCTCGCGTATTCCCCGCCCCACCCTGGGCCAAGATCATCACGCTGAGCGCTGAGAATAACTAGCGGGCTAATGTGATCCTGGGATGTGTAAACATGGGAATCTCAAGGAGGAGCAGAGCGGTTCCGTCCCTGGGGCGAATGCTGCTGGGATCCTGTGTCCAGTCCTGGTGGCCACCATTCAAAGAAGGACACGGAGAAGTTGGAAAGGGCTCAGAGAAGAGCTGCGAACATGATTAAAGGGTTGGAAAACTTGGACTCCAGGAGCTGACTTTGTTTATTTTAACTCAGAGGAGGTGGAGGGGGAAGGATCAGAACCAACACGAGGAACAAATATTAAATAATGGACTCACCAGTCTGGCCGACAAAGCTCTAACAAGATCCAATGGCTGGAAGTTGAATTAAATGAATTCAGACTGGAAATAAGGTGCACATTATTTACCAGGGAGGGTAATTAACCATTGGAATGATTTACCAGGGGTCACGGTGGATTCCCCATCACTGGGGATTTTTATATCAAACCTGAATGTTTTTCTAAAAGATCTGCTCTAGCTCAGACAAGAATTGTATTGGGGAAGTTCTCTGGTCTGTGATATACAGGAGGTCAGACTAGATGATCACAATGGCCCCTTCTGGCCTTCGAATCTATGAACATTTGGACTTAAACCAGCTGCAGCTGCATTGGAGTCAATAGGGCCAGATCCCCAGCTGGTACGAATCAGCCATCACTCCATTCGAGTCAATGGGGCAGGCCCCCAGCAGGTGTGAATCAGCCATCGCTCCATTGGAGTCAATGGGGCAGGCCCCCAGCTGGTGTCAGTGGCTGCTGTTCCATTACTGCAATCAAATCAGCATCACTCTATCATTTAAATACTGACCCACACCCACTGAGACCAGCAGGGGATCTGGCCCCTTGCCATTCGCAGGCGCGGAAATGATCAGTTAAGGCACCTAAAGATTCATGACAGGACCTGAGCGCTGCTGAAAACTCAGATTGTGTGTTATTGTCCCGTTAGAAATAAGAGGTGAAAACCTGACCAGAGCTTTGCCATTGATGTCAATGGAGCCAGGACTTCACCCAACCTCATGAAGAACATGGAGCCATTTCCACTGGGCATTTTGGGTCATTTCCCTCCAACGAGTCAACCATGAACAATGGAAGCATGACAAGATTCAGAGAAAGCACTGGAGAAATGTGGGGTAATCTGTCTCCCAGGATGTTCCCTTCTTGGCCACTAAGAGTGATCATCTTCAACCCTGAAGCATGAGGATTTATAACCCTTCCAATAAGCCATGTTCATTGGGAAGTGTCCAATATGCATCAGAGCCCCAGGGAAATTGGTCATTTATTGCCCTCTGCCTGGACACAGAACTCGCAGATGCCGTGTTTCAGAAGATGCTTTATTTGAATTTACTAAAATCAATTAGAGAAATGAGCACATTTGGATTTGGATTCAAGGGTGATTATGCCACTGGCATCTGTTGATCAGAAGCGATCTTTTTTGGGAGAGCAGAGGTGTCCAGAGCGGGGTTCATTCCTTTCATTTAATTTTGAATGTTGTCGTTGTGCCTCCTCCCAGCTCTGGGGCTGTCACCTGAAAAGGACAGAAGGACAGACCTTCAGCGCCACTTCATTAGCTAGGCAGTGGGACGGCAGAAAAGGATCTAAGGGTCAGGGTGGATCTCAAACTGAATATGAGTCGACAGCATGGTGAGATTGTGAAAAAGGCAAATATAATTCTGAGGTGTATTAATGGGAGCATCGTATGTCAGACATGGGAGGTCATTGTCCTGCTGTAGTTGGCATTGGTGAGGTCTCAGCTGGAGGACAGTGTCCAGTTTCGGGTACTGCACTTGAAGAAAGATGTCGGCAAATTGCAGAGAGTCCAGAGAAGAGCAACCAAAATGATCAGAGGTTTAGAAAACCTGACCTAGGAGGGGAGGTTGAAAAACTTGGGCAGGTTGAGTCTTGAGAAGAGAAGGCTGAGGGGGGAACCTGATAACAGCCTTCAGATATGCAAAAGGTTGCTATAAAGAGGATGGAGAACAATTGTTCTCCACGGCCACCAAGGGACAGAGAAGGAGGAACTGGCTGAGTTTGCAGGTAGGGAGAGTTAGGTTAGATACTAGGAAAAACTTGCTAGCTCTACGGATAGTTCGGCTCTGGAGCAGGATACCTAGGGGAGGTTGTGGCATAGCAGTCATTGGAGGCTTTTAAGAACAGGTTGGAAAAAAACCTGTCAGGGATGGTTTAGGTATATTTGGTCCTGCCTCAGCATGGGGCGGGGGGAGAGGGGCTCTTCAGGTCCCTTCCAGCCCTATATCACTATGATTCCGTAGTTGGGTGGTTGGTGGATGTGTATGGGGATGGTTGGATGGGTGACTGTGGATAAGGATTTAAGAGTGGGTGGATGGATACGTATGGGAATGGATGGATGGGTGTGTATGGGGATGGATGGATGAGCACAGAGTCACTGAGATTGGGGCCCCATCACGCCGGGCGCCGCCCAGACATAAAGTTACAGAGATCGGGGTTCCCTTGCACCGGGTGCTGCAGATGATCCCTGTCTGGAAGAGCTCCCAGTGTAAATAGACAAAAGAAGCAGGATCACACACCCCTGGTCCAGATGGGGATGCTATAAACAAAGACCATCCCATCGCCCTGTCTTACCTGTCTCAGGCAGGGCAGTAGCTCCACTGACGGTCCCGGTCGTAGTTGTCTGTGCTGGAACACCAGAACTTCCCGCTGGCCTCTGCCAGGTTGGTGCAGGTGTGGAATTTAAACTTCTTGTAGATGAAGGGGAAGACACAGGGCTTGTTGTGGGTGGGGCGGTCGTAGTCTGAAGACCAAACACACCGACAGTGGGTGAGCACTGTGGCCAGAATCACGGGTAACGCATAGCAAATGCAGGCGGCATCGGACCACGAGCAAACACTTTGTCAGATGGTTCCCCACACAGCTTAGGGCTAGGGGAGAGAGCGCAGTCCCATGACAGGAGCGCCAGGCTGAGCAATGAGAGACCTGGGTGCTGTGCCTGGCTCTGCTGGGTGACCTTTAGCAAGGCACGGCCCAGCTCCATGCCTCAGTTTCCCCACTTCTGCAACATGGGGCTAACGACCCAAGATGCCGTTGGGGGTTGTGTATACAGAATGTGTTAGGTGGTTTGTGGGTCAGTGGGGAAGTGCATTTAGCCAGTTTATACCCACACAGGTGGTTAGACACAGCCACACCCCGGATGCGTTTTCGGGGTACATCCTCAGTGGTTATTATGTGCATTAGTCAAGACCTCTAGATACTCACGTGAGATCGGGGGCTTCTTTTGCTGAGATCGGGGCACTGAGCGCCACCCAGACACAGTCACCATCGCAGCAGGTGCTGCCCCATCGCAGCAGGTGCTGCCCAGACAAAGTCACCACGATTGGGGCCCCATCAGGCTGGGCATTGCCCAGACACAGAGTCACCGAGATCGGGGCCCCGTCAGGCCGGGCGCTACCCAGAGACAGAGTCACTGAGATGGGGGTTGTGCCAGGCGCTACCCAGACAGACAGAGACGGACAATCCCTGTCTCAAAGTGCTGCCAATCTAAACAGCCAATAGAAGGAGCCCCACAGCTCTAGGGTGATTTGGGGGATGGTTTTAAGAACTGCTGAACAGCTGCTACCCATGAACTTCAGCCTGCTCAGCTTTTCCTAAAGGGTCGGGCAAGGGAGCCAAAAAAACAACCAACCACTTCCTAACTGACTCACCCAAGGAGTCTATGACAGAGCCAGGAATTGAATCAGGCCTCGATGAGCCAAACACCTTAACCGCAAGGCTCAGCTTCCTCCTGCCTTACCTGGCGTGGAGCAGTAAGTCCACTTCTTATCCACGTCGTAATTCCTGGTGGTGCTGCACCACAGTTTTTCCGAGCTGTTCCCGTCATTGATGCAGGTGTAGTGTATTCGTTTGTTATAGACGAAGGGGAATGCACAGCTCTTTCCTGGCGCGTTCCCACCCAGGACTAGGGAGGCAAAGGGAGGTGGTTATAGACATCGCCAACACACCCACCTGCCTGCGGACTAACAGCTCCCGCATCCCACTATGACCCAGCCACCCATCACCAACAGCCAAGAAATCTCAGGTAGGCTTTCATGGATTCATAGATTCCATGACCAGATGGGTCCACTGGGATCATCTAGTCTGATCTCCTGTGGAACACAGGCCAGTGAATGTCTTCCGGTTCTCTCTGTGTTGAACCCTATAACTTGGGTTTCACTAATGTATCTTCTAGAATGGCGTCCAATCTGGATTTGAAGACATCATCATGGCTAAAGCATCTTCCAGGAAGGCCAACAGAACCTGGCTTCCCAAAACCCACTGACTCTATCACTTCTGGATCTGATCCTATGGCTGCTCCTAGACCCTGGCCTTGAACCTTTCCTGAAGGAATCCTTAGAGGCTCATTCAGCTGGTGGGAGGGGCGTGTTGAAAGCCAGGATCCCACCCATCAATCAGGTAGACTCCCACTGCCCAACTCCCATTGGTATCCAAGTGTCACAACTTCTTACTGGCTCAGGGGCACAGCAGAGAGGTGATGTGATCTTAGAGATGATCCGGAGGCTCCTGGACAGCTCAGTAAATAGAGGTCGGTGAAACTTTTCAGATGAAATGTTTTTGGTGAAAAGTACAGATTCAGTGAAACCAAAATATATTGTGAATGCATGTCAGTTGTGTGGGATTGTTCATGTCGAAAAAACAACCAAAAACATTCAGAAAAAGTTGATTCTTCAATCTGAAACAACTTCTGCTTTCAGAATTTCCTTCTATTTTATTAAAACAGAAGTTTAGATAGTTTAAAAAATGTTCAAAATTTAAATGAAATGTTCTGTTCAGCCCAAAGGGATTTTCCCCCCATATTGTCAATCAATGAAAATTAAAAAAAAAACATTTTCAGGATTCCCCTGAAAATAATTTTGTTTCCTGATTTTTTTAATTCACCAAAAGTTTTAAAGAAAATTTCAATTCCAGGATCCACCCAAAATGTTTTTCCCCCCAATCTTTCAAATCACAGAACATTTCCAACATGTTTGTTTCTGGGATCCTCCCAAAACACATTTGTCCCCCAATATTTTTTGATTAATTGAAAACTGTGGAAAATTTCATTTTCTGGAACCCGAGATAAACGTTTTTGTAATTTTTTGACTCACTGAAAATTTCAGACATTTCATTTTTGGCATCCACGCAAAACCATTTTCCTGACTTTGCAATGCAATGACAATTTAAAAAAAAGAAGATCTTTCATGATCCACCTGAAATGATTCCCCCACCCCCCGGGTTTTTGATTCACTGACAATTTCAAAAAAATTCATTTTCATGGCAACCCCCGGCAAGTTTCCCCCTGATTTTTCAGAATCACCAGCAAACCACAAATTAGTTATTTGCCCAGCTGTATAGGTAAAACCGGAGTCAGATCTACCCCAGAAAGAACATACGAAGCAAACTGGATACATTACTGGTATCGGGGCAGTAGCTCCACAGCTGATTCCGGTCGTAGTTATGGCCTGTAGCACACCAGAAATGTCCCATCTTGTCTCCAGCATTGGTGCAGGTGTAAAATAGCTGTTTTTTGTAGACGAAAGGAAACGTGCAGCGTTGGCCATTGGAGTTCCCCCCGTAGGCTGCAAAGGCAACGAGCAAAGCAGAGTGAACAGCAGGAAATGTTTAATGATGAATTATTACTGATTTAATGTTCAGTGATTTAGATAATGGCATAGAAACAATGAGGAGATTGGACTCCTCGTTGTTTTGACTCCTCGTTGTTTTTGTGGATACAGACTAACACCCCTCTGATACTTGACATAATGGCATAGAGAGAACACTGATAAAGTTTGTGGATGATACCAAGCTGGGAGGGGTTGCAAGTGCTTTGGAGGACAGGATTAAAATTCAAAATGATCTGGACAAAGTGGAGAAATGATCTGAGGAAAAGAGGATGAAATTCAATAAGGACAAATGCAAAGTGCTCCACTTAGGAAGGAACAATCAGTTGCACACATACAAACTGGAAAATGACTGCCTAGGAAGCAGTACTGCAGAAAGGAGTCTGGGGGTCAGAGTGGATCACAAGCTAAATATGAGTCAACAGTGTAACACTGCTGCAAAAAAAGCAAATATCATTCTGGGATGTATTAGTAGGAGTGTTGTAAGCAAGACACAAGAAGTAATTCTTCCGCTCTACTCCACGCAAATTAGGCCTCAACTGGAGTATTGTGGCCAGTTCTGGGCGCCACATTTCAGGAAAGATGAGGACAAATTGGAGAAAGTCCAGAGAAGAGCAACAAAAATGATGAAAGGTCTAGAAAACATGAGCTGTGAGGGAAGGTTGAAAGAATTGGATTTGTTTAGTCTGGAGAAGAGATGACTGAGAGGGGACAGGATAACAGTTTTCAAGTACATAAAAGGATGTTACAAGGAGGAACCTCTGAGGACAAGACAAGAAACAATGGGCTGAAATTGCAGCAAGGGCAGTTTAGGTTGGACATTATGAAAAACTTCCTAACTGTCAGGGTGGTTAGGCACTGGAATTAATTGCCCAGGGAGGTTGTGGAATCTCCATCATTAGAGATTTTTAAGAGCAGGTTGGACAAACCCCTGTCAGATGGTCTAGATGGTGCTTGGTCCTGCCATGAGTGCAGGGGACTGGACTAGATGACCTCTCAAAGTCCCTTCCAGTCCTAGGATTCTATGAAAGCGAAAGAGTTTTCTTAGCAAAAAAGGGGTGTCTCATCTCACTGCTGCAGCGACAGCCGAAGATAATTTTTAACAGTGGGTGAATGGCGTTGTGCCTAGTAGCACGGGATCATCCTGGGGGCCCATCTGACGACTGCATCAGAAGGAGGTGCCAGGGAATTTGGCCGCACAGGGGAAACCATTTGTAGCATGCAGCCCCTCCAGCGAGCTCATTTGGCCTGCAAGACCGGGTGACAGCGCTCCCTGTGCTAGAGCTCCATGTGCCGGCACGTCCTCCACAAACCTCTGTGCTGACACGGAGTGCTCTGGTCACAGCCGGGACTCACCCTCGCTCAAGCAGAAGCGCCAGAGACGGTCTTTGTCGTAGTTGGAAGTGGTAGCACACCAGGGCCGTCCCATCTTGTCATCGACTGCCGTACAGCTGTGGTAGGTCGTGCCCTTATAGATGAAAGGGAAGACGCAAGGGGCGCTCTCCGAACTCCCCCCCACTGCTGGTGGAGAAAGGCAAGTGAGGAAAGGGTTAAAATGGGGCAGAAGGCAGGATGCAGGGTAGGCGATTTGCTGGGAGGACTGGGGGTGAATTTGCTCAACAAAACTATTTTTAAGTGGAAAAAATGCCGATTCACGGGAACTGAAAGCGTTTCAACATTTTGCTAGTTTTGATGTATTTCCCGACTTGAAAAGATGTCGAGGGAAAGAAGCATGGAAATGTTTAGACACGTTTGAAATTAAAAATAAATAAATTCTGGGTTCCCGGTTGGGAGCGTCTTTTTGTTTTGAAATTTAAGCTAATTAGAGAGAAAAAAAAGTTAAGAAAAAGGAAAAAAGGTGGAAATGGAAACAATGTTTCAAAATGATCAAAATGAAACGTTTCATCTGAGCCGAATTGAAAGAGAGTTTGGGTTTTCAGTTCATGAATATTTTCAAGGTTTCATTTTTGCCCCTCCAATTGAAGACGGGAAAAATGTTGAACTCCCAAAAATATTTCTAGGGTAGGAAAAAGACTCCCTCCCAGATCCAATGTCTCAATCTGCTGCCCAGACACAATCACCGAGATCGGGGCCTCGTCATGCCAGGTGCTGCCCAGACACAGAGTCGCTGAGATCGGGGCCACGTCGGGCCGGGCGCCGCCCAGACACAGTCGCTGAGATCGGGGCCCCGTCAGGCCGGGCGCTGCCCAGACACAGAGTCACCGAGATCGGGGCCCCGTCGGGCCGGGCGCCGCCCAGAGACAGAGTCGCCGAGATCGGGGTCCCGTCGGGCTGGGCGCTTCCCAGACACAGAGTCACTGAGATCGGGGCCCGTCGGGCCAGGCGCTGCCCAGACACAGAATCGCCGAGATCGGGGCCCTGTCGGGCCGGGCGCTGCCCAGACACAGAGTCGCTGAGGTCGGGGCCCCGTCGGGCCGGGCGCTGTTCATACCAGCTGCAAAATGCACCCACCCCTTGTGTCTCTCCTGGCCCCACGTACCTGCCGTGCCGCAGTACCTCCATTTATGGTCCGCATCATAGTTCTTCGTGGTGGCACACCAGGGCCGCTTGCTGTCATCCATGGTGCAAGCCGTGTGCCTCCTGCCTTTGTACCAGAACGGGAATGTACAGGGCTCCTCCGAGTTCCCGCCAAGCACTGGGAGCGATCAGGCAGGGGAGGGAGATGGGACGTGGGAGACACAAGAAACAGAGAGCATGCTGGGTAATGTGGCACACACTCAAACCAGAATTGCCCCAAGTTGAGGCTGTGTTCAGGTAAATAAAACCCTGAGCCCCCCAGCAGCCTGGCCACTGCCCCCCAACCACTCTGGGGTAGTGCAGGGAATGGAGGTCAGGGTTATGGGGCACCCACAGAGCTGTGAGGGGAGCTAGAGTTGCCAAATTTCTAATTGCAGAAAACCGAATACCCTTGCCCCGCCCCTTCTCTGAGGCCCTGCCCCCATTCACTCCATCCCCCTCCCTCTGTCACTCGCTCTCCCCAACCCTCGCTGACTCGCTTATTTTCACTGGGCTGGGGCAGGTGGTTGGGGTGCAGGAGGGATGTGGGCTCTGGGGTGGGGCTGGGGATGAGGGTTTGGGGGTCCGGGCTCTGGGCAGCGCTGACTTCAGGCGGCTCCCGGGAAGCAGCGACCTGTCCCTCTGGCTCCTAGGCAGAGGGGCAGCCAGGGAGCTCTGTGCACTGCCCCTGCCCGCAGGCGCTGTCCCCGCAACTCTGATTGGCCGCAGCTCCTGGCCAATGGGAGCTGCGGAGTTGGTGCTTGGGGCTGTGCCTGTGGGTGGAGGCAGCATGTGTAACCCCCTGGCTTCCCCCTTACCTAAGAACCGGTGGGACATGCTGGCCGCTTGCTGGGAGCCGCACAGAGGCAGGCAGGGAACCTGTCTTAGTCCTGCTGTGCTGCCAACCGGACTTTTAACAGCTCGGTCAGCAGTGCTGATGGAGCCACAAGGGTGTTCTGGTGACAAACTGGACACCTGGAAACCCTAGGAGGAGCCCAGGGCTGGGCTGGCAGGGGCTGTGGGTCGGGAGTGAGGGACACTGGTGGACCCGGTGGGGGAGCCCAGGGAAAGGCTGGATCGTTGGCGCCGCCTGGGAGTCGGTAGAGAGAAAGGGGCATCTCTACATAACGGCCGAGCAGGGGTTCTGGGGGCTAGCAGGGGTTGCAGGTAGGGAGTGAGGGGCACTGGTGGACCTGGTGGGGGAGCCCAGGGCTGGGCTGGCAGGGGGCTGTGGGTTGGGATGAGGGTCCCTTGCTGAGCTGGGTTCATGGGGGAACCCTGGGCCCGTCTGTGTCCCTGTGCCCATGTCCCCTGGCCGGGGAGTCCCCGGAGGCACCGTACATGTGTCAGGGCAGGAGCTCCAGCGCCCGTCCGTGTCGTAGTTCGCCGTGGTGGAGCACCAGGGCTGGACCCCGTGGCTCTGCTCCGTGGTGCAGGTGTGGAAAGTGCGGCCCCCGTACACGAAGGGGAAGAAGCAGGGCTGGCCGCCCGCATTCCCGCCGTAGGCTGTGGGGAGACATAGACAGGGACCGTCAGGGGGTGGGGTGCCCTGGGGGCAGCGCAGACGGTTGCAGATCCCTCACCCCACCCTTTGGTGGTTCAGACGCTCAATAAACCCTCCTGTTTTACGCTGGCTGAGGGTCTCTCCGGGCTAGAGACCAGGGGGGCATTATTCCCTCGGGGAGCGGAGGCCCTGGGAGGGCCCAGGGTGAGAGACAGTCGTGCTAAGGCTCAGAGAGGTGCGGCTCCAGGAGGCAGAGGAGCTTAACCCCCGAGAGAGTGGACCCCCGAGAAGGGCTGTCGCACTGAACGGGGCACCCCCCAGGGACCGTACAGGGCCAAGAGTGGGCACAACCTGTGAGTCCGTGACAAAGGGTCTGACCCATAGACAGACAGACAGACAGACAGGTGGCAGGGGTGTACTGGGCTAGACAGACAAACAGAGAAGGTGCATATGGGGTTAGAGAGAGAGACAGGGGATGCATGGGGTTAGACAAATGGGGGTATATGGGGCTAGACAGACAGATGGGGAGTGTACGGGGTTAGACAGACAGACGGGGGGCATATGGGGCTAGACAGACGGGGAGTGTATGGGGTTAACCAGACAGACAGAGAGGGTTATATGGGGCTAGACAAACAAATGGGGAATGTACGGGGTTAGACAGACAGACGGACCGTGTGACTCTGCCCTGCTCAGCCCTGGAGGCATCGCTGGGGCGGGTGCCAGGAAGATGGTGGCTGAGCGCCAGGACATGGGCCAGACCTGCCAGCTCCGGGCGTGTGGGATCACAAGTAGGCTGGCCCCCGGCCCCATCCCCGCCCCCGGCTTCTTCCCCACCCCCATCCTGCCCCCTGGCTGCCCCCCATCCTGCCCCCTGGCTGCCTCCCATCCCCATCCCATCCCCTGGCTGCCCCCTTCCCACCCCGCAGCTGCCCCCCGTCCCCTGGTTGCCCCCATCGCTGCCCCACTCTGGGCGCTCACCCTCCTTGGAGCAGAACTTGTGGGCCCTGTCCCGGTCGTAGCTGGCGGTGGTGGCGCACCAGACGCTGGACCAGATGCTGCCCTCGGTCGTGCAGGCCGTGTAGACCTTGCCCTTGTAGGTGAAGGGGAAGACGCAGGCGGGAGGGTCTGCCCCTGGCCATGAACAAGGGGCAGAGATCAGAAATGTGGGGAACGGAGATCCCTGGGCTGAGGGTCAGGACGCCTGGGTTCTAGCCATGGCTCAGGGAGGAAAAGGAGCATTGCGGTTTGAGCAGGGGGGCTGGGAGCCAGGACTCCTGGGTTCACTCCCTGGCTCGGGGAGGAGAGGGGCAGGGGGTCTAGTGGTCAGAGCAGAGCGGACTGAGAAACTCCTGCTGTCCATCTCCGACTCCCTGCCAGGCTGGTATGTCACGCACCACTTCACAAAACACACTGTGCTAGTCTACACAATGACAGCGTGTCCCACTGCACTCCACACGCACACTACACCACAGCCCCCAGGCCACGACACTAATCAACAACACGCTGCTCCACAACACACAGTGTGTATTACACTCCACAACACAACAAAACAGTCCCCTGAACAGTACTGTATGGCTCCATCGCACAAAACAGTCTGTTACACTTCACACCACACAGCTCCACAATGACAGACTGCTCCTCAGCACACACTCTCCTACACTGCTCCACAACACAGACTCTACTCCACAACACAACAGCCTGCTCCAGCTCCACAACACAACATGTGCTCCACAACACAACACACAGCTACACAACATGCATTCTACTACACAACACAACAGGCGCTCCACAACACACCACACCACACCACTCCCCAACATGCATTCCACTACAATACACTGCTCCACAACACATACTTTACTACACAACACACTGCTCCACAACATGCATTCTACTACAGAAAACAACAGCCTGTTGCACAACACAACACACTGTTCCACAACACGAACTTACTCCACTACACAACGTATACCACTCCCCAAACATGCACTCCACTGCACTACAACGCCCTGCTCCACAACCCGTACATTACTACACAACACAACACCACACTGCTCCACAACACACACTCTACTAAACACCAGCAGCCTGCTGCACAGCCACACACTCTACCACACTACACACCAACACACACCGACCCGAGACAGCCCCTGCCTCCCTTACCCTGGGTCCCCTCGCAGAGCAGTGCCAGGGCCCAGACCAGGACGCACGTGGCTGCGGGTGAAGCCATTGTGCCGTCCCCACTGCCCCAGCCCCGGAGCCCCAGCCCCATATATACAGCCTCCCTTGGGGCTCCTCCCCTTGGCCGCCCCCAGGGGATTGCCAGATGTCTTGCCACCTCACCACCCTGCCACACCAATGGCAAATCATCAGCTCTCCGCTTCCTGAAACCTGAGCCCCCCTGCCCACACCTCACTCCTTGGCCAGATGATCTCATTGTCCCCACAAAGCCACCCACAAAGCCCAGGGGCCCAGATCCTGACAAAGGGATTCAAAACCAGTGGAAATTAGGTGCTTAAATACCTGCGTGGCTTAGGAGAAGTGGGAGATTCAATCCCTCCTGGATATGGTGGGCCGGGAATTTTTGCCACGACTTTCCAGCTGGAAAGGCAGCTCTGGTGCAGGTGAAACGGTGTGTGGGGGAAAGTGGCTTTTGCCCCATTGCTTGTCTTGAAAAAGGAACGTTTGAAATTCTTGAAAGGAGCCGTCCGGAAATTCCAGGACAGTTTTGGGGAACTAGTATCAGAGGGGTAGTCGTGTTAGTCTGGTTCTGTAGAAGCAGCAAAGAATCCTGTGGCACCTTATAGACTAACAGACGTTTTGCAGCATGAGCTTTCGTGGGTGAATACCCACTTCTTCGGATGCAAGCAGTGGAAATTTCCAGGGGCAGGTGTGTATATATAAGTAAGCAAGAAGCAAGCTAGAGATATGAGGTTAGATCAATCAGGGAGGATGGGGCCCTGTTCCAGCAGCTGACGTGTGAAAACCAAGGGAGGAGAAACTGGCTCTGTAATTGGCAAGCCGTTCACAGTCTTTGTTTAGTCCTTTGGTTTTCACACCTCAGCTGCTGGAACAGGGCCCCATCCTCCCTGATTGATCTAACCTGTTATCTCTAGCTTGCTTCTTGTTTACTTATATATACACACCTGCCCCTGGAAATTTCCACTGCTTGCATCCGAAGAAGTGGGTATTCACCCACGAAAGCTCATGCTGCAAAACGTCTGTTAGTCTATAAGGTGCTACAGGATTCTTTGCTGCTTTTGGGGAACTTTCACTTTTGCAACACAGAAACAATCACGCAAAATTAAAGGTGCTCCCAGCCCCTACTGCGTTCTGTAATTTATGGGTAGCCCCAACTGTCTCGGTCTGGAGATTTTGGACACAGAAAAGTTCTGGCTTGGAATGGCTTTTTGTTTTGAAATTTGTTAATTGGTAAGGGGAGAAAAAAAGTAGATAATAAAAAAACAGGTCAAAACTGAAAAAAAAATTAATTCAAACTTATTGCAATGATTGATTCATATGAAGTTTGTTTTTTATTTTTGGTGCATGACAATTTTTGAGGTTTTGACTTTTCGTGGTGGCAAATTTTTGAGATTTCACTTTTCCGTGTCAGAAAAATGCCAAGATTTCTACTTGTGATGATCAAATTTAAGATTTCAGTACTTCAGGATGGGAATATTTTGAGATTTTCACTTTTTGTCAAAAGAACATAAAAGCAGCCCTACTGGGTCAAACCAAAGGTCCGTCTAACCCAGTATCCTGTCCTCTGACAGTGGCCAATGCCAGGTGCCCCAGAGGGAATGAACAGAACAGGAAATTATCAAGTGATCCATCCCCCGTCGCTCATTCCCAGCTTCTGGCAAACAGGGGCTAGAGACACCACCCCTGCCCATCTTGGCTAATAGCCATTGATGGACCTATCCTCCATGAATGTATCTAGTTCTTTTTTGAACCCTGTTATAGTCTTGGCCTTCACAACATCCTCTGGCAAAGAGTTCCACAGGTTGACTGTGCGCTGGGTGAAGAAATACTTCCTTTTGTTTGTTTTAAACCTGCTGCCTATTAATTTCATTTGGTGACCCCTAGTTCTTGTGTTATGAGACATAGTAAACAACACGTCCTTATCTACTTTCTCCACACCAGTCATGATTTATAGACCTCAATCATATCTCCTCTTAGCCGTCTCTTTTCCAAGCTGAAACGTCCCAGTCTTATTAATCTCTCCTCATACAGAAGCTGTTCCATACCTCTCATCGTTTTTGTTGCCCTTTTCTGAACCTTTTCCAATTCCAGTGTATCTTTTCTGAGATGGGACAACCATACTTGCACACAATATTCAAGGTATGGGCGTGCCATGGATTTATATAGGGGCAACATGATATTTTCTGTCCTATTTTCTATCCCTTTCTTAATTATTCCCAGCATTCTGTTCGCTTTTTTGACTGCTGCCGCACACTGAGTGGATGTTTTCATAGAACTATCCACAATGATTCCAAGAGGCTGATAAAGGAGGTG
>ML123449.1:250001-262334 GCA_003846335.1 Cuora mccordi | reverse complement strand
GACCCGTCAACTCCCAGCAGAGGAAGAAATTAGAAGGAGAAGGTGGGGCTGGATAGGACATACACTACGCAAGCAGCCAACCAACATCACCAGACAGGCACTGCGGTGGAACCCCCAAGGCAAGCGGAAAAGAGGCCGCCCAAGAAATACCTGGCGACGCGACCTTTAGGTTGATAGCAAAAAAATGGGCTATACCTGGAACCAGCTAGAGCGAATGGCCCAGGATAGAAGACTCTGGAGATCTGTGGTTGGCGGCCCATACCCCGGTTGGGGTGACGGGCATGAATGAATGAATGATGGGCCTGGCTCCAAACATATTTGTGGGGCCCCATGGAGGCAATGGCGCATGGCACGGGGGAGGGGGGTCCCCACAGCGAGGGGCCAGCCAGGGGCAATGAGGCACGGCATGGCAGGGGCAGCCCTGCTCCGTCCAGCCCAGCGCGAGGGCACTATTTACAGCAGCTGCCAGATGCGCACTCCATCCATCCCCTGTGCTGCCAGCATGCCCCTTCCCTCGGGGGTGGGCCCATGCCCTGACACACAGCCCCCCTCGCCCAACACAAACACCCCCCACTCCCTATGGCCAGAGGCCCCTCTCCAGACCCTGCCACAAATACACAGTGCCCTGCACACCACCCCTGCCCAGAGCCCCACCACAACTTCCCAGCACCCCCCCACAGAACCCCCACTCCCTAGTGCCCCAACACACACAGATCCTCCCCACCCCCTCACAGCCCAGCCCCCCCCAGACTCCCCAGAGACTCCCTCCCCCAGGCCCTGCCTCCCGGCCGCATTCACCGGCCCTACTGGGAGGCAACCAGGGCTGGTCCCAGGGTCGGGAATCGCTCCGGCCCCTTGGGAGTGGCGCAATCAGCCAGGCCAGGACCTGCCCCGACTGGGCTCCCTCAGGACTCACTTGCCTGGAGGAGCCCAGCCAACCCCCCCCCATCCCTCCCCACCTGGCTGAGACTGGCCAGGCTTCTCAGCTCCAGGGAGACAGGCGGGGCCCCACAGCTGGTGGGAAGCAGAGACTGCCCAGAGCCGGAGGTGCACTGGGGTCTGGCCAGGGGGCAGAGAGGAGCCGATGGGTGGGGCCAGGGGGTGGAGAGGTGCCCTGGGCCGGCTGGCGGGCAGGCCGAGAGGAGCAAGTGGTGGGCGGGGTGGGGGGAGCCAGCAGGCTGGCGGGGTCTCGGGGCGCAGTACAAGTGGAGCAGGCCGGGACCCCTTCTGAGCATGGGCCCGGCTCCATGGCACCACTGGCGCCATTGTAAACCCACCCAGGACTGCTCATATCCGGGGTGTGTGTGTGTGTGTGTGTGTGTGTGTGACAAATCCACTGGCCCCCACACCAGGGCGCCTGTCAGGGTTTTTCCCACGGAAAGGAGTTGCTAAACTTGATTTCTAGAGCTAATGCTGCAGAGCGGCTGTTTTCCAGATGTAAGCAGTGAATCCAGCCATCCGTCCAGCCAGCCCCTGCCTCACTCACCACCTTGGGGCTGAAATCTCTGGGAGCTATCAATCAATCAATCAATCAATCAATCAATCTTTCCCTGCCTCACTAACCTCCTCCCCTCTGTAATCAATGGCTTGTGGGTGAACTATCAATCAATCAATCATCAATCCCCTCCATCAATAATCCCCTTGGGTCTATAATCTATGGCTTCTGTATGAGCTGCCAATCAATCGATCAATGAACCAATCCATCCCCCAGTCGTTCCCCCCTCCCCCCCGCTCCAGCCCTGTGATCTCACCAGCCCACTCCAGGCTCTGTGGGGAGCCTGACTTCGGCCCTTGAACATCTGATTTCTGTTCCTCCCAAACTCTACCCCCCTCCGACGCAGGGTGGTGTCACCCAGTGGCTACAGCCCCGGCTATTCATCCTAAGGTTCTCCCAGCTCATCACAAAGGAGGCTGGGCTGGTGATGGGGAAACTGAGGCAGGGAGTGGGGCTCTGCCGGGGGGCACTCAGCGGGCACCCAGCAGAGGCCAGGGTGGGTCTTCATGTGACCCTGGAGGATCCTGTAGCCCTCATGTGGGCAGAAGTGAGGAGAGGGAGCAAGTGCCCTGGCAAGGGGTGGGCAGTGGGGTTGCCCATCTCTAAGCCATTTTCAGCTTCCATCCAGGGGTCAGCATGGCCTAGAGGTTCGAGCCCGGTTCTCAGGATTCCTGGGTTCTATTCCGCGCTGTGCCCAGGCCCTTCCGCTTTCTCTGCCTCAGTTTCCCTCTCTGCACAATGGGGTGAGCAGCCTGTGACGTTATTGCAACCCCTGTTATGTATTTGCAGCAAATATTGTAGAAAGGTTGTTGTGTGAGGTGTCCATGGAAAGGTTATGATTTGCTGGGTATGATTATGCTGTCTGTATGTGTGTATCATTTTTGTAGTTGAAGTTATGAATATTGGCTATGTACTTGTATCTCAATGTGTTTTGATTCTAAATAGCCTCAGTGAAGCATTTGGTCAGTTTCTTGAGCAGGAACTATTCTCCGTAAGTCTCTAAGGTGCCACAAGTACTCCTGTACTTATTCTCCAGTGCCCAGTGCCCAGTCAAGAAACACTTAGCTGACAATGGACTTTGGGAGAGGCCAATCCACATCTGAGCTTTCCTGGGAACATTCAAACTAACATGTAGACAATGGCGTCGGCCTGCAGACTGAGTCATGCATGGACATGTGACTTGCCCATGCGACTCCAGACTCCATCTTGCTGCTGTCATTTTCCACAGTAAGGACAAAGAGGTGTCCTTCCACCTGGAAGAGACTATAAAAGGCAGCTGCCTTATCTCCTTTTTGTCTTCAATCCTGCTTCTTACTTCTGGAGGGACTTTGCTACAAACTGAAGCTTTGAACAAAGGACTGAATGACCCATCCCAGCAGGGGATGTTCCAGAGGCTTGATATGAACCAGCAGTTTATTCCATCACTGCTACAAGCCTGAACTGGGAACTTTGCCATTACTGTATGTGATTGAGTCCATTTAACCAATTCTAGCTCATCTAGATCTTTTTCCTTTTATGAATAAACCTTTAGATTCTAAAGGATTGGCCACCGTGTGATTTGTGGGGAAGATCTGATTTGTATAGTGACCTGGATCTGGGGCTTGGTCCTTTGGGATTGAGAGAACTTTTTTTTTTTATTGGGGTGTTGGTTTTCATAACCATTCATCCCCAGGACGAGTGGCACTGGTGTTGATACTGGGAAACTGGAGTGTCTAAGGGAATTGCTTGTGTAACTTCTGGATAACCAGTGGGGTAAACCAAAGTCCTCTCTGTTTGGCTGGTCTTGGTGTGCAAAGGAAGCCCAGCCTTGGGCTATAACTGCCCTGCTCTACACAAGTTGTCCTGAATTGGTACGCTCTTTTAGAAATCATAGAAGATCAGGGTTGGAAGGGACCTCAGAAGGTCATCTTATCCAACCCCCTGCTCAAAGCAGGACCAATCCCCAGACAGATTTTTGCCCCAGATCTCTAAATGGCCCCCTCAACGATTGAACTCATAACCCTGGGTTTAGGAGATCAATGCTCAGAAGTGTCCCACCAAGGGCAGCAGCGTTACACCCCTCTCCTATGCTGGGGGTGTTGCGGACTGGGAGAACTGGGGGGTGCTGTTCCATATATCCTGGTGAAGGGGGGAATGGGATGTCCCAGACCCACAGGGGAGCTGGTTTGGGGCAGGGGGGTTGGGCTGGAGCAGGGGAAGGCCCCATTCCCTGGGAGGTGTGATGCATGGCTGGGTCTTGGATCTGGGGGGCAGACGGTGACAGCAGAATGTGGGGGGAAGGGCAGGGGGGGTGGGTATGGCAAGGGATGGGGGCCAGTAACCCAGTGGTGGTGGTGGTGACAGGGCAGGGGGCTGGAGGCTCTGAGGTTTGGTCCAAGCAGGTGGCAAAGCCACGCAGCTTCCCCTAGGGACACAGCGAGGAAGGGGCCTCCCCGAGCTCAGGACATGTGGCTCTGTGACCTGGGACTGTTGGCATTCGAGCCAGGATGTTTTGCATTTTTCCTGGTAGGTTTTTTCTTGGGTGTTAACATGCAGGAACTTTCCCACCCACCGCGGGTGGCCAAATCTCACTGCCAAACCCTGCCCATCCTCCTGCAAAGGGCCTTCTTGGGTTTGGTTCAACCGCGGCTCCTTCTCCGTGGGGTTATTTGCTCAAATCTCGGGGGGGGGGGGAGAGTCACAAATCCACTGGCCCCCACACAAGGGCGCCTGTCAGGGTTTTTCCCATGGAAACGGTTTTCCGCAATTTAATTTCTAGAGCTAATGTTGGAGAGCTGCTGTTTTCCAGATGTGAGCAGTGAATCCAGCCATCTGTCCATCTATCCAGCCCCTGTCTCAATTATCACTTTGGACCTGAAATCTTTGAGTTCTGCGTGAGCTGCCAATCAATCAATCAATCCATTCCCCAGTCAATCCCCCACTTGGCCCTGTGATGTCACCAGCCCGCTCCAGACTCTGGGGGGAGCCCGACTTTAGCCCTTGAACATCCGATTTCTTTTCCTCCTGCCCCCACCCCAAGATACAGGGTGGTGTTTCCCAGTGGCTAGAGCCCGGCCCAGGACTCCTGGGTTCTGTCCCTGCAGCTCCCACGGTGCTGCCCTGTTTGTCCTGAGATTCCCCAAGTGCTTCACAAAGGAGGCTGGGCTGCTGATAGCCGTTTGATGGATGGGGAAACTGAGGCAGGGAGCGGGATTCTGCCTCAGGGGATGCAAGGGGCGCCCAGCAGAAATGGGGTTAGGGTGGGTGTCGAGGTGGCTCTGGCATCTCCTTGAGCACCACAGAGGGTGGACAATGGGCCCCTCATGCTGGCTGAGACACAGAGAGGGACCGAGCGCTCTGGCGGGCACCAGGGCTTCCCATCTCTGAGCCATCTTTAGCTGCCATCCAGGGGGCAGCATGTCCTAGTGGCTAAAGCCTGGTGCTCAGGACTCCTGGGTTCTATTCCCTGCTGTGCCAGGCCCTTCTGCTATCAGTTTCCCTTTCTGCACAATGGGGTGAATGGCCCTGAGTTCCCCTTGCTCTGGGGACACTACTGATTGGGGGGTGGGGGGTTGCTATTCCAGATGTGGCTGACACCCTGGGGAGGGGATGGGTTGTCCCAGCCCCCCTAGCAGGGCCGGTTCAGGGTAGGGGGCTGGGCAGGAGTTGGGGAAGGCCCTGCTCACTGTGGGCGTCAGGTGGGGATGGGCCCTGTCACCTCCCCTACTGCCTTGGATCGGGGTGCAGGGGGTGCCAGCAGAATGGGGGATGGGGGAAGAACAGGGGGTCGGTGTGGCAAGGGATGGGGGCAGGAGGAGATGGGGAATGAGGTGGGGGCATGTCGGGGCAGCAGGGATGCCAGGGGAATAGGGGATATGGGGGGGCAATGGGGAGATGGGGGTGGAGGAAGGGGGCTGGGATGGGGGGGGCTGGGACCCCTCCCAAGTGACAGAATCAAAGCAGAGGCCTGATCTACGGGGAAAAGCCAGGTTGTGATCGCCCTGTATCCCCCTTCTCCCCCATGTTCCCTGTGCCGCTCCCTGCCCAGCTTCCCCCGTACGGGCTGGCTCTGGCCTCCCCTGCGCCGTGGGGATGCTCCGCAGTGGCCCTGGGCTAAGGGAGGGCTGGAGCCCGGGGGGCGGGGGGGACTTTGTCCTTCCTTCCTCCGCCTCGAGCACTTTCGCTTTCACTGTCGGGGCTGGTGAGTGGGGCCAGGCTGGGGCAATGCTCGGGGATGGGGGAGGGAGGGAGGCTCCCCTCAACTTGCATCCTCAGGCATCTTCCCCTCCCCTCTGCCCCCCCCCCCCGCTCTCTCCTGTCCCCCCTCCAGGGCTTAATTTGGGCCAGGGCTGAGCCCTGGCGCCTCTGGGCTTCCTAACCCCGGTGCCTCTGGGCTTCTCACTTCCTAACCCCCCTGGGCCTGGCCCGTCTGTTATAAAAGCTAAAATATTGCTTGAGCTCCGGCAGCTCTTCACCCCTCATGAAGTGCTGCCCCCGTCCCCTCGCATCCTGTCCCATCCTCACCCCCTTCTCTTCCCACCTGCCCCCGATCCTCTCTCGTCCCCTTCCCCCTCTGACCCCCCTCCATCTTCCTCTCCCTCCCCCCGATCTCCTCTTCCTCTCCACCCCTCCTGACCCCCATCTGACCCCCTCTTCCTCACCTTCCCCTGAGACCCTCTTCCTCTCCACTCCTCCCCTCCTGACCCCCATCTGATAACCCCCCCTTCTTCTCTGACTCTTGCCCCTCCTCCTGCTGCCCCCCCCCCCCACAGCCACCCCTGGGCTCTTGGGGGAGCAGGCGGGCAGGGGACTGAGAGGCTGCAGCAGCTGGGCCTGGGACCTCTCAGCTGCCTTCTGACTTCCCCACGGGGGTGACGCCAATTCCCAGCAGCCGAGCGGCTGGAGCCCAAAGCAGGGGGTGGGGATGAAACTGAGGCAAGGGACCAGCTCGGGGCAGCTGCAGGGACGCACAGTGAGGAGCCCAGATTTGGGGTCCGGTCTCAGTTCTGCCATGGGGTGTGCGTGGTGCGGGGCGGGGAGATGTGGGATTGTGTCTGTGTCAGGTGCTTAATAACGCCCCATAGCCCCTGGGTCTTCCCTTCAGCAGCTCTTGAAGTGCTCTGCAAAGGAAATCGGGATCATTAACCCCATGGCACAGGTAGGGAAACTGAGGCATGGTGGGGGGAAGTGACTTGTCCAAAGTCCCCCACCAACAGAGCCGGACAGAGGACCCAGGTGTCCTGCATCCCAGTTTGGGTCTCTTGCCACTGTCTGAGCACCTCTGGGGATTTATTGAGCCTCACAACACCTGTGAAGGAGGGATGGTCCCGGAGCCCCGGCTCCCCCCCGAGCTGGAACGGCTACGCAGCCATGTTCTAACCCCGCAGCCCGAGCCCCTTGAGCCCAAGGCCGCTGGCACCGCTCAGCTGCACGTGTTTTATTACAGCCAAGGGACTGATTTGTAAAGGGATGGAGGTGCCTAAAGCCGCAGATGGGCACCTAGTGGGATGGCTGTAGACACCGGATACCCACTCCCATTGGTTTCCACAGGGGGTTCGGCACCGCAGGCCATTTGGCCAAAACGAGACCCGTTTGTCGAAATATTTTGATGTTGACAAAATCGTCATTTCCCCGGCCAAATTTCCAGCCAGCCCTAGCTTGGTGCACAACCAGCAGCCACTTGGTACCAATCAGCAGGCTGCATGGCCTAGTGGGCGGAGCTAGGCCGTGGCTAAGGGCCGTCAGGACTCCTGGGTTCTATCCCTGGCTCTGGGAGGGGAGTGGGGTCTAGTGCCTAGATTGGGCTGGGAGTCAGGACTCCTGGGTTCTATCCTGACCTTGTGCAAGTCACTTCCCCCTTTCTGTGCCTCAGTTTCCCAATTGATAAAATGGCGCTAATAATACTGCCCTCCTTCGTAAAGGGCTTTGAGACTGACAGATGGGCAGCAATAGTGATTCGTATTATCACGGCACAGGACACTTTCCTGCTGAGGTCTGGGACGCCAGCCCGGGGCAGAGATGGCAGAGAGCGCGTGCTGCAAGCTCGTAGAGTATTTGAACGATCTAGAGGCGCGGGAGTTCAAGATGTTCAAGTTTCACCTGGAGAGCTATCCCCTGGAAGACGGCTACAAGCGCATCCCCCGCTCCAAGACAGAGGCGGCGGACACGATGGACATAGCTCGAGCCATGGTCCAGGCTTACCAGGAGCCCAGGGCTCTGCAAATGGCCGTGAAGATATTGGACGGCATTAGCCGGAAGGATCTGTCACTAAGGATCCAAAATGACATGCCGGAGGGTGAGTAGATGGAGGAGATCCCCCTCATTTCCCCCCGTGGTCTGATTCATTCCTTGCTGGAGCTTTTTGATAAATGGGGAGGGGGGTTGTCATCCCCTGGCGTGCCTCAGTTTCCCCTAGTCCAACAAGGGTGGCCTAGGGGCTAGCGCACAGAGCTGGCACTCAGCCGACCAGGGTTCCACGCCAAGCTCTGCTGCTGGGTGATCCCAGATAAATCACAACCCCTCCCCCTGCCTCAGTTTCCCCATCTGAGAAATGGCCGGAAGGGACGTTGGCCTCCCCTCTAAAGTGCTTTGCCTCTATGGAAGGAAAGCACTAAGGCACGGAGAGGCTGCAGCTACATCTCTGCTACTGAACCTCATGTAGACCCCACGGCCGCTCTGTCCCACTGCAAGGGCTGCCCCTCTCCCGCTGGGGTAGAAACGCCTCCTAGCTCGGTGGAAGGGGTTTTCCTGTCCTCTCTCCAAGAGGCGGTAGCGAGGTCGACGGAGGAATCTGTCGACCTAGCCGCAGTGACGCTGGGGATGAGGGTGACCCATCTCCGGCGCTCGGGGCATGACATTTTTCACCACCCGATACCATAGCTGATGCTATTAGGGTCCCTGGGCTGGAGCCCGGAGTAGAGGGCGGGCCTGGGCTCCACCCTCTTTGCCCCCCTGCTTAATCACTGAGACTGGGAGACAACAGAGACTGTGCAAGGGAGGGGAGCTTCTCCTCACCTCCCTCATTGGCTTATGATGAAAATGGCTCAGTCGACGGTGACCCTTGTCTCTATAGAGAGAAGGGTTAAGTGGAGGGTCACAGTGAGCCTCTGAGGCTAGTGATATCCGCCAGGAAACACGGGACCAACGGAGACAAGGACAGAGCTTTGTCACTATGTATATAAAATACACACACACACACAGTATAAGTTTTAAACAAACAATTTCATACTGTTCCCAGCAATGCTGATTGTGAAGCTTGGTTGAGGTGGTGAAGTCAGAAGGTGGGATATTTCCCAGGGAGCCTTGCTGCTAAATGATGAACTAGCACTCGGCTGAGCCCTCCAGGGTTAACACATTGTTAATGTAGCCTCATACCCTACAAGGCAGCACGACTGGAGGGAGGGGAGACAGCATGGCAGAGAGAGACAGAGACACACACCCTCTGTGTGTCAGAGAGAGAGATGCGTGTTGCCCCTTTAAATACACCGACCCCACTCTAAGTACGTTGCCTTTTTAAGTAGATCAGCAAGTTGAGACAGCAGCTGCTGCCAGCAAACTCCTTCCGTCCTGAGCCCTGTCGTGTCCTCCCCCCTGCTCTGTGGTGATGGGGGTACAGGAGCGGGGAGAGGGGGACACCCTGACATCAGCACCCCTCTTTCCCCCCACCCCCTGCACAGCAAGCAGGAGGCTCCCGGGAGCAGCTCCAAGGCAGAGGGCAGGAGCAGCACATGGCAGTGTGGGGAGGGACAGCTGAACTGCCGGCAATTGATCGCCTGCTGGGTGGCTGCTGCACAGGGAACTTAGGGGAGCAGGGAGCTGATGAGGGGGGCTGCCGGTCCACCCTGGTTCCAAGCCCCCACCAGCTAGCTGCAATGGGCTGCTCTTCCTGCAAGCAGTGCACAAAGCAGGCGGCTGCCAAAGAACGTTATGAGGGAGCATTGCACAACTTTAAACGAGCGTGTTCCCTAATTGATCAGCAAGGTAACAACGTTAACCGGGACAACTTTAAGTGAGGAGTTACTGTATTGTCTGACCCCCTTTACCCCCCAAAAAAGGATTTCCTGCAACTCTGAAAAATTTAAATCCATGAAAACAGAAAAAAGAGAGGCTTAAAACCCATCATGTGGCAGAACTGTGAAAATGTTGGTCGATCAAAATAGAACAAAATGCTTAAAATCCGAAATTTCCAGCACCTGTGAAAATTTCAGTCGACAAAAATAGAAAAAAAAAGCTTCAAAATAAACATCAATTTTTATCCCTCAAAATTATAAACCCATAAAAACTGACTGCTGCCCATGCTGGCTGTAGGAGTAATTCGCTGTTCATGTATAAAACAAGAGAGGGAGAAGACAATGCAACATTCAGGGTTTGATTCCTCCCTCTGTAGAGATTGCCTGTCCTCACTAGAGCATCCCCTATTGGGAAGCGATGTATCTACAATGGGGCTGACCCCGGGAGTTTGTAGCCTGGGCTTCCACCAGCCTGCCTCCGTTTGTCCCTTTTGGAGGCAGTTTCTCCCATGGGTAATTATTTCTCTCATGTGTCTCGTAGTTTTCCGTCAGACGCCAGAGCCGGCTGGCGTGAGCGAGGACGGTGAAAATGACCAGGAGGAGGAGCTGATCTCGGATATGTGCGATCGATTTTTCGGAACCAAGAAGAAAGGTCAGTGACTGTCCGATACCAGCCCAGGGCGTGGTGAGATTTCACAGCGGCCGTTGTGCTGCATGCCGAGATCTCAACCTAACTCTCTGCTTTTCTCTCCCCAGTGGAGGTGAAGCTGGATCCCAACACCGCGTTCCCCACTCTGCTGATCTCCCAAGACCAGAAAAGCGTGAGGCTCGGGGACCGCCCCCAGTACCTTCCCAACAACTCCGAGCGTTTTGATTTCCGGCCCTGCATGCTGGGCGCCCCGGGCATCACTAGGGGGCAGCTGGACTGGGTAGTGGATGTGGGTGCCGGGAAAGGCTGGATCGTTGGCGCCGCCCGGGAGTCAGTGGAGAGGAAGGGGCATCTCTACATAAGGGCCGAGCAGGGGTTCTGGGGGCTGGAGTTTAACAATGGGGAGTACCAGGCGCTCAGCACCCCTAAGACAACACTTTTCCTACGGGCGTCTCTGCGCAGGATCAAGGTGCATCTAGACTACATCCTTGGACAACTCTCCTTCTACAACAATGACACCATGGAGCACATCTTCACCTTCAACTACCCCTTCTCTGAGAAGATGTTCCCCTTCTTCTTGACCTGGGACACGGACGTCCCACTCCAGCTCTGCCCATGTGACTGAGAGCGCCTCCCCACCTCACGTTTTGCAAGAGGAGGGATGTTATACTCCGGTGCCTGGCCAAAATTCCAGCCCTGGGAATGACCCGCTGCCACCTGCCTACGTACTTCCACTTTCACTTTCACGTCCTGTCCGGATCGGGTGCGTAGCCTCGACTGTCTCGCGTGACTTTGTCAGATTATATTTTGTGTTTCTTGACGTCTCCAGCTCTCGGAGCCAAGTTTTTTTTGTGGGAATCTGCGCTTTCATTAAAAAAAAAAAGGAACTAGTTTTCTAACCCTTTGGGTTGCAGAGAAAACCTGTGACAACCTGACCCTAGAAAGGTCAAAACCCAGAAGGCAAATGTGAAAAAAACCCTTCAAGGTTTATTACCGTATTTGTAAAATCTTGTGATTTTTTTTTTCAAGCCAATCCAATTCAGAGGGACTTTCAAGCCAGCAAACTCACCAGTACCGCTGGGAACCTCATGGACTTTGAAGTCTGTGTATGTATGCGATTGCTTTACCATTGAACAGCTCTCTTCTTCTTCTTTCTTTTTTCTTGATAATAAACCTTTAGTTTTAGGCACTGAAGGACTGGCTGGCAGGGTGGTATGTTGGGTAAGAGCCAAACCTCGGGTGACATGGCCGAGCCTTTAGGGTCAGAAGAACAGTTTGTAGAGTGAGCAGAGTTTTTAAATAACTTCTCCCTGTACAGGACCCAGTTGCTGATTGGGAGTGAGAGACGGGAATGCAGTAAAGGGGGCTGTGTGGTTCCTTTTTTTGCTTCTTGATAACCAGGGTGGGGGATCAGATGCACAGTTTGTGACTGGTTGGGAGATTTAACGTCAGCGTTACCCACCTGTCTTGGGAGGATCTGCTCACCCTTTGCAGCCTGCCCTGACCTTGGCATTTCCAGTGAGGGCTGCCCCAGGCAAGCTGGGTCACACGTTTTGCTTTCTACAATGTTTTTTAAAATTTTTCTTGAGAAAATGGAACATTTTGGGTTTTCAGCCAAAATGTTCAGTTTGGTAACTATGGGGCTGAGCGTTTTTGGCAAAAAGTTTTGGTTTTCTGAAGAAATATTAAAAAAAAAAAAATCTCCAGGAGAACTGACGCTTTCTGCTACTGTTTTTGTTGGGTTTAAAAACCCAATTTTCCATTGAAATAAAGTTTTGGTGGGAAACTTTTGACCTGTCCTGATTCCTGCCTAGAGAGGAACTGAGTTTGTAATGGAACAAAAAATCTGTACCCGTCTATCTATCTAATGCCCCCCCTCCAGCCCAGTGTCCCCGCTGCCCAACCCTGCCCCATGGGATTACACCCCTGGGCCCATCTAGCCAGTATCCTCCCCCCACATCAGACCCACAGGCCCTCACAGCCGCTGTCTTGTACCAGCAGTCGCCAGTAGCTGCTACATCTCTGGCAGGGGCTGGAAACCTGCTGCTCTCAGGCTGGCAGCACCGGGCAGGGCCAGATTGTGTCTGGTACAGCAACACCCGGCTCCTCCCCAGCACTTTTCACCCCCAGATCTCACAGTGCTTCACAGAGGGGGGCAGGGCATCAGCCCCATTTTACAGAGGGGGAAACTGAGGCAAAGA
>ML123449.1:229415-249991 GCA_003846335.1 Cuora mccordi | reverse complement strand
AGAGTCAGCCAAGGTCCCCCAGAAAATCACGGCCATACCAGGAATGGCAGCCAGGTCTCCTGAGTCCCGACCCCAGCGCTCTCCCCACTAGGCCACCCGGCCACCCAGGGGATGTCAGCCTGGCTCAGCGCCTTGGAGAGTTGGTGGGCTAGTGGCTACAGCAGAGGATGGAGATCCACTAGAGAATGGGGTTTAGAACAGCAGGGCTGGGAGCCAGGACTCCTGGGTTCTCTCCCCGGCTCTGGGAGGGGAGTGGGGTCTAGTGGTTAGACTGGTGGGAGGGGCTGGAAGTCAGAGGTGCTGAAGGCTCCTCAGACACAGTGAGAAAAAGCCCCCGGCCTAAAGCCAAGCCCTGACTGTCTAACCAGACACCAGCTGCAAGAAGGATGATTATCCCCCATTCGTACAAGGGGAAATGGAAGCACAGGTAGGGTAAGTGACACCTGAGGGTCCCCTGGGGGCTGGGATCCCACCTCCCTTGTCCCCAAATCTCCAGTGACTGGGAACCCCCCAGTTACTCCATTCCTGCTCCCCGGATGGGCGTCCCCTCTGCTGGGCCCAGGGCTCAGGGCAGAGCCTGGCTCTGAGGGTCCCATTGGGGTCTGAGCCCCTCTGAGTGTCCAGCTGGCTGTGGGGCTGGGAGCAGGGACGCTGAGCCAGGCCCCTCACCTGCTACCACCAGCTGCATGGGGGCGCTGGGCTCTGACCAGTCAGGGGTGTGTGATACGGGCAGGTGTAACTCCCTCCATCGCTCCGTCCCACACTGGTGATGGGAAATTCAGCCTCATTCCCAGAAGGGTCCCACATCTTTATATGGGCTCCAGTTTTACTCAGAACAGACCTCAGGCCTGGCTGCCCACCCACGCACCGGAAGGGGACGTTTCCCCCCGGCTCAGTCACCCCATGGGAGCTCACGGACAGGGAGAGTTTGGGAAACTTTGTCTCTGGATTAAGAAAGAACCAGGAGGTCAGTGGGGCAGGTGCCAGCCCTGCCCTGTTGGTGTCTGTCTGTGAGTCCTGCCCCCACCCAGCCCCTGGGTGTCCAGAGACCACCCCGTCCTCACAGCCCCTGGGAATCACATAGCAGGGTGAGCAGGGTATTTCCGATCTGCCGCCTCTGTGAACCACACCCGTCAGAATCTGATCTCAGCCTCCCGGGGTTAATCTGGAGTCACCCCTGATTGCACTGGGGGCAGGGCCAGGTTCCGATCTCAGCCCCCTGGGGTTGATCTGGAGTCACCCCCGACTGCACTGGGGGCAGGGCCAGGTTCCGATCTCAGCCTCACTAGGTAAATTCAAGGGAATTGATTAGAGTTTTTCAGGGGAAGGCTCAGGGTTCAGCTCCTCTTTTCCCCTCCCTGGTCCTTAACACTAAAGTTTCCCCAGCCCCAGAGATACTCACGTCCCAACACCCTGCTCTGCCCGGCCAGCCAGCAGCCTGGAAAGGAGATGGGTCGTTAGGGACCAGATCCCAGAGCACTTGTATCCTACACCCTGGTCTCAGATCCCCCCCATGGACACACACCCTGGTTATCTCCAATACTCACCGAGGAAGAGGATGAGAGCAGATGCCATAATGGGGCAGTGAGGGGCCCCTCAACCAGCTCGACCGAGCCGCACATAAGGAACTCAGCTGGTGGCTCCAGCTACAGAAAGTTGACAATGGCTCGTCTCTTCCTGCGTCCATCACACCTTGTCTCTAATCTGCCGGCGAAATCTAGTGCAGTTAAAGTAAGCAGAGGTCTTTGCAAAACCCAGGAAACTTTGAGACCGTCAGTTTGGCCAATCATCATGCAGGTTGCACCTGGTCTGTGTCATTTTTGGGAGTGGGGAGAGATCACCCTCAATGTACCCTGCAGCCTTCCGGAGGGTCCACTGGGCTGGGAGCCAGGAGACCACGTGCCTCATCTTCAATCTTCGACTGACCACTATTTCCATGAAAATTCTGCCTCCTTTTCAATCTTGGTTCACGTGGCGGGTGACCCATGTTGGTAAAATTAATACATGCTCATGCGATTAAAGGATGGTGTTGTAATGCAGGGGCATGAGAGGGCAGAGTTAAGGTTTGTCAGGAAACTGTAACAGTGGCATTTCCTGGTGCTGGAGGGTTTGACTCTGAAACCTTCCTGCTCAGCCTGCCAACCTGCCCATGTGTGGCATCACCCTCACAGCCTCCCTCCTCACGGTCCGTCCCCCCTCACACCCTATCCCCTGTCCCGTTTCCCCTCTAATGCTTCCCTGCCCTCAGTTAAGATGGCCGCCATCTCCCAGAGCCCCTGGTGGGCTTGGTGCCAGGCTGCCCTTGGGGAAATGGCACCTACCTGGGCTGCAGGGGGGAAGGGGCTGTGAGGAGCAAGGGAATATGGGGGGGTGAGAGAACAAACATGGGGTGAACATTAGGGCGCTGGGGGGACAATGGTTCCCCCCTTGTGAGCGTTTCAGAGTGTATCTGCCCCATGGCCATGGGGGGCATCGCCTGCCCCTCGCTCCCTCCCCATCTGGCCAGAGGTGCCCCAGCTCAGCCAGAGTTTTGGCAGGAAAACAATCCCCCACATCTGCCGACTCCGACTGTGTGAGAGGGGCGCCCTTCCCCCACCCTTGCCCATCCCCATCCAACCTCTGCCCCCCAACCCCATCCCATTTCCTTTCTGCCCCGTCCTGTCTCCCCTCAAACCTCTTCCCCCCGCCCCAGCACCGACCTTGGCCCATCTCCCCCCCCCTGCCCTTTCCCCACTCCAACCCTTATCCCCATTTCCCCTCAACCCCCTGTCCTGCCCCGCTGTGACCTCCATGACCATAGCGTGTCTCCCCTCCAATGCCCGTCATGTCTCCCCTCTAACACCCACCCGCCCCCTTGCTGTCTCCCCTCAAATTCCTGCCCCCCCACTCCCTCCCTGACCTCAGCCCGTCTCCCCTCTAATCCTCCCCCCAGCCCTTGGCCTGTTCCCCAAACTCCCCCATCCCGGCTGCTCTTTGCAGAGGGTCTCCCAGGCCCAGAGGGCTCAGGGGGGTGGGAAACTCTCTCCCTCGCTAGCGTTACACAGGCTGGGGGCCGGGGCTCATTTCCAACCGAGCCCCTGGTTCTTCTTGGCTCCTGGGCAAACCCCCAGCAGCAGCCGCTCACAGGCAAAGCTTTCCAGACAAGGAATCAAACCCGGCCTGTCTACTGAAATGGGGGCTGAGCAACCGCGGCCAACAGCTGGAGTCAGCCCAACTCCAAGTCTGGCTGCTTCGGGAGTCACCGGAGCAGAGCCGCTTGTGTCCAGACCAGCCGGGCTTTGGGGGGAGGAACCGGTTCATTTCACTCTCCGGTCGGACGGGCAGGGTGGCCGCTGACCCTGCTCCTAGTGTAAGCAGGGGAAGGGTCCCACTACTGTGGGGAACTTTCCTGGTTTATACCCACCCCAGTGGGATTGGCTGGTGAAAGGATCTGAGTCCTCGCTCCCACTCCCTTTACCCAGAGGCCTGCTTGACCTCGAGGGCTCCCCTTCCTCCCTCCCGTGCAGCAGAGTCCTCGTAATCCCGGCAAGGCTGGGCCCTGGATCCCTGGGGGACTCAATCCCCAGTCTTGTCGTGGTCACTTAGGACAGGTCACTTCCCTCACCCACTGATCACTACATAGAGTTCAGAGCACATACAATTTATTGCATAGCAACTCATAAAAAATAAGTAAAAATGGGGAAGGTGAAAGGAGACTAGTTACCCCGCCCTGTGGGTACGGGGACACCACAAACAGCCGCCTCTGCACAGGAAAGGAAGGTCACAGTCTGTTCCTCACACCTCCCAGGCCTCCTGCCCAGGCCCTGGCCGTGCTGCAGTGATCCCACAGGGTGACAATCTGTACCTCAAGATAGCACCATGGAGCCCCTGCATTCACCACTGTGACGGAATTATGATGGGTTGGGTACAAATTATGCCTTGTGAGACATCATTTTAAGAGTCTTGATCTGTTAAACATGAATATCCTGTTGGATTGTATGTGCTATCGTGGTACGGGAAGTTACGAAGCATTGCTGTGTACGCTACTGAAATGTGTTGTGAGGTTGGGAGAAGCCCACAGCCAACCTCTCAACTGCAACAAAGGACCAGCCAGCCAGTGTCAATGGCTCATCCACATCCATTGAGGAGAGAATCCACTGTCCCAGCGACTGTGTACAATGGAGATTGCTGGACGACTGGGGACTGCCTGATCCCTGGGTCACAGCAAAGATCTTTCCAGCAAGTTGGCAGAAAATACAACAGAGGGGAAGTGATATCATCCCTTAGCTTTTCTTCTCCCCACTTGGAGGAACATCTGGAGGACAAAGACTTGGAACTGGGGAAGGGTGGTCCCAGGCTAGTCCAGTCTGTGTACTGAGGATCTGGAACCGGCTTCTACTATTTGTCAGGGGGTGACGCTGTCTGATTCAAATCCTGTTTCATTTGTAGAACTCAGACTGAGAACATATCTTTATTTCTTAAGTAACCAACTCCGATCTCTGTGCCCGCAACTTATAATCCCTTAAAATCTCTCCTTCTAGAGTTAATAAGTCTGCTTTATATTTGACCTCAAACAGTGTGTTTTGCTTGACGTGCTTGGGAAATCTTAGCTCGGGACCTTTCTCTGGTTCTGTGAGAGGGCCCAGAAACACACTAAATGTCAGTGAGGGGCCAACACTCCCCTTACAGTAGCGAATGGAGAGGCGGGAGGTGGGGGAGAGACAGGATGGAAACGGGGGTGAAATCCGGCTTCTGGGGATGGTATTGGGCACTGGACGCGGGTTAGTGACAAGCGGCTGCGTTGGCTGCAAGGCAACCCTGACCCCAGCTGCTCGGACCGTGGATGGTGACAATCTGGGCAGGGCCGGCCCCGCATTGGGTCTGTTCCCCTTAGGCAGGGAAGGTGGGAGGGTGCCACACATCCGACTGCAGCACCTGGTGGTGTCACGGAGTGTAGGGGAGTCAGGCCCTGCACCCCCGGGCTCCCTGCCGATTCACCAGGACTCTCAGCCAGCCAGTAAAGCAGAAGGTTTATTTAGACGACAGGAACACAGTCCAACACAGGTCTTGCAGGCACAGATAACTGGATTCCCGCGGTTAGGTCCATCTTGGGGCCTCACAGCCCCCCCTCGGGGATCAGAGCCCTCTCTCCCTGCTTCCCCTCTATACCCAGCCAACTCCAGTCTGCCCAACCCCCTCCGGCCCCTCCTCTCTCCTCCGCTTCTTTCCCGGGCCAGGAGGTCACCTGACCCCTTTGTCTCCAACACCTTTAGCCAGCACCTTTGTAGGGAGGGGCCGGGCCGTCCGTTGCTAGGAGACAGAGTGTCAGGCATTTGCTGCATGGCCTTTTGCTGCGAGAAACTTAGGATCTGTACCCAGCCCCCAGTAAGACCAGTCCCACTTCGTCACGGGTGGAAAGCCAGCAGCTCCTCCCCCAGCCCCACGCCGAGCTCGGAGAGGAGGAGAGACACAGCAGGGAGGAAAACAGCACAACCAGGGAAGGGGAAAGGATCTCCAGGGCCTTCGGGGCGCTGCTAATCAGCTATCCGTGCTGGGGGCTGGGGGCTGCAGGGCACGGGAACGTGACGACTTCCAGCTCGCAGAGGGGAAAACAAAGGTCCTTAAACAAGAGCCAGGCCGGCCGGCTCCAACCTCGCAGGGAGAAAGTCCTTTAGACGCGTCGAGACGGGCTGCAGCGCTGGGGGGTCCGGGGATGAGCTGGGGGAAGATGAAGATGAGACAAGCTGAGCCGGGACGCAAGGTGGGACGGGGGAGGAGAGAGAGAGTTGGGTCCATGGTGGGGTTTTTACCAATGTCTCTTTTTAACGAACCCATCGAGGGGGAAAGTGGGTGGCCTAGTCCCGCCCCCTCATTATTTTGCCCCCCAGTTAGGCCCAAAGTCCCTCCCGCCAATTTGGGGCTATTAACTCCTGGTTCCAGCTTCTGCTTTCCCCCAGAGCGATGTCGGCAGTCGTGGGGCTGTAGCCAGCGGGGTTTTTGGGTCAGACCAACCCAGCTGGTTCTCTCGGCGGGTTACAATGTTGAGCGTCGTCCCCAGTTTCCCCTGGTTCTCGGGGCCTTGGCACAGCTGGGGAACTTGCCCGTGGGTTTTACGTGTGAGCTCGCAGCCGGGCCGCTTCGCAGACTCAGCAGCCACAACAGTGCGAACGACCCCCAGGTGGCTCAGGCTGGGGGGTCGAGCCAACGTCCTTTCCAACGTGGCTGTGTCCTGGAGGCCACGGATATGGGGGGTGCTGCCCACAAGCCGTGGCCCCTAGGGTGCCCCATGTCCCCATGGCTCCAGCCGCATTGTAGGGCCCGGAGCTCTCCCCAAGGGCACCCTGTGGCACAGGCTCCCCATCCCGCTGCCGTTAGCCATTTCCACCACCCCCAGATGGAGGCCCTGGCACAGCTCCTCCCCCAGCCCCACGCCGAGCTGGGCCCATCCAGACCCCTGGGGGCCGCTCAGCGGGGCCGGCTCAGCACTGGTCCTTCTGGCTCTGTCCTGACAACGCGGCATCATGTCGCTCGGGGTGACGGTGACCCCACTGCCCTTACCCCACGCTGGGGCAGCCAAGCTGGAGTGGGGGGAATCGTGTGTGTGGGGGTCACCTCACCTAGCATCTGCCCCATCTCCATCCTGGGGCAGCCTTGGCCAGGATCAGCGCCAGAGCCAGCAGGACCCCGGCACCCAGGGCCAGACGGACGATGTTGCCCTGGGTGTAATCTGGGGATGACAAAGGCAGAGGGGTCATCAGCAGCTGATCTCAGGGGGTGGGGCCAGGGGTCACTATCCAGTCGGATGAACGGGGTCCCCACCCCCTTTCTGCTCCCCACAGCAGAAAACCACCACAGTCCCATATGCCCATCCACTCCCTCTATCTAATCTATTCGCACCCACCCCGCTCTCTCCTGGGGCACCATAACAGGGGGGTGGTAGGGGGCAGAGAGGAGCAAGTAGGGGGGGACAGAGTCTTGGTGGGAAGAGGCAGCACAGAAAGGGGTCCTTGGGGAAGAGATAATGGGGGGGGGGGCAGGATTTTAGGGAAAGGGGTGGCATGAGGGCGGGGCCTCAGGAGCGGTGCGATGCTGGTGGGTGGGGCCAAGGTTCTGGGACTTGTGCCCCCCCCACACTTTTAGGTCGCTTCTGCTGCTCCTGCCTGTGTCTATCCATCTATCCCTCCCACCCCCCACACAGACACCCCTCTATAGCCACCCATCCACAGCAACTGGAGACTGCTCTAGGTGGACACTGGCTCTGACCCAGGCTGACTGGTCCCAGCATCTGTCTGTCTGTCTAAGGCATTTCCAGCCTTCCCGCCCCCATCCCCAGTACTATGGCACTAGCCAGGCCTAGCCATACCAGCTCTGGCCAATGGGCCCATCTAGCCCGGTATCCCGCCTCCCATGCTGGCCGCCCCTGGCTGCTTTGCAGGGAGCTCCAGGGTACCCCCCATGACCACTGACAGCTCCAGCTGCCCCCAGATAGGGTGGCCAATTGTCTAATCACCAAAATGGAAACACCCTTGTGCTGGGAGATCATTGGGAGAACCACACCCCTCTGAAGCAATCAGCCGTGGTAGACGTAATGGTGCTGTCATCGCAACAGCCACTGTTAGGTTCCAGAGTCAACAACGTGTCACTCTGAATGGGTGGGTTCAGGTGTGAACTGATAGGTTCCAGGGTTAACGCCCTGCTGGGCAGCACCCCTGCGAAGGGGGAGCCCTGCTTCTGAGCCGTTCCCCCAGCCTGTCTGCAGCCGCAGCCAGACAGACCGGATACACGGGACCATGATCCCCGGCTCTTCGTCCCCATTCTCCCAGGGGGACACGCACTGAGCTGTGCCCCACATGGGTGGCTTTGTGGTGCCAGGGGGCAGCACAGCATCCCAGTCTGTGGGGCCCAAGGGGTGGGGCTGTGCATTGAGAGGAAGCTCTGCCAGGCCCTGCCCCCACCAAGCCAATCTGGCAGCTGTCCAGTGACCACCCCCCCAGCATATGAAATAAGCCAGAGGGGTCTCAGCGCAGATGGGACATTTGCCATGGGGATCTGCCCCTGTCCCACGCAGCCAGCCCTTCGTGGCTCCTTGGGAAGCACAAATCTGTTTCTGGGGGTGCTGATGGCAATTTCCTGCCCCCAGTCCTGGTACCTGGCCCCACGCTGACTGGGCGGGTGGGAGTCGGCGCCGTTCCTGGCTGAGTCGGGTCCGTTCCCCCTGTGGGAATAGAAACAGTGACTGTCAGGAGCAGAGGCAGGGGTGCTGAGAAAGCTGGAGCCCTGGTGTCTGGGGTTAGTTATACGGGGAAACTCTCCTCCCGCCAACCGGCAATGGGGGGCTTTTCCCTGGGCTGAGGGAGAGGACGGGACCCAGGGATTCAGGCTGGCGCCTGATGTATGACTGGCACGCGAAACCTTAAATTAGAGTGAATAAATAAAGACTCGGCACAGCACTTCTGAAAGGTTGCTGACCCCTGGTCCAGACAATGGAGACTGCTCGACCCACCGCTAGCAAAAGATCTTCCCAGTAAGCTGGAAGAAGCTATAAAGAGGGAAAGTGACAACATCCCTTGGCCTCACTCCCCCACAAAACTCAACACCTGGAAACACGTCTGGAGGACAAAGACTTTGAGCTGGGGAGGGTGGTCCGGGCCGAAAGGCAGTTCCAATCTGAGTACTGAAGATCTGTGATCTCTGTGTACCAGCTACCAGGGGGAGACGCTGCTTTATTCAAATCCTGGTTAGTTTGTAGAACTCGGATTGTCAGTTTATTTTTGTTTCTTATGTAACTGACTCCGATCTCTACGCTAGCTAGTTATAATCACTTCAACTCCATCTCTCTGGAGTTAATACATCTGTTTTATATTTGACCTCAAACAGTGTGTTTTGGCTGAAGTGCCTGGGAAATCTCAGCTCAGGTTGCAAAGGCTGGTGTGTGTCCTCTCCCCAGCGAGGGAGGGCCGGACTGGGTAATGAACAGACACTGCTCAGGCTTCTGAACAGTGCAGGACGGTATCAGGCTGGGGATCTGGGAGGGACTTGGCTGGCGCGTCCCTATTAATGGTCTGTGAGAGGCTGGGAGATCGTTCATGTCACTCCAGTGGGTGTGTCCCTGGATGCAGATGGCTGGGTAAGTGCAGGACCTGCCAGAGTTTGTAGCTTGACATCAGCATCACAGTTGTGAGGGAAACCCCAAGTTGGTGGGACAGAGAGTCCAGCGATTCCATAGACCCACCCCGGGACCCCTGTCACAGAGCAGAGATACTGAGCCAGGCTCCTCACCTGCTACCACCAGCTCCACAGGGTCGCTGGGATGTGACCAGACAGGTGGGTCCGATTTGGTGCCACATTGGCAGCTGTAGCTCCCTGTGTCTCTCCAGCTCACGTTGTCGATGGTAAACTCAGCCATGCCCCCAGCAGTCTCTGCCCAGCGCCGTACGTCCAGGTTTCCAAGTTTATACATGAGGACTGTCGCATTCTGGCATCGACACTCACACCGGATGATCACAGTTCCCCCCAGGGCGACTCCCCCGCTGGTGCACAGGGAGATGGAGGGTTTGGGGTAGCTGAACTCTGCAGTGAGAAGGAGACAGGCTGTGAGACAGCCCCCGGCACAGTCACTGTGCCCTGTCCTCACCATATGGCCCCAGACATGGGGCTCCTGAGAGAAAATCCAGCCAGAGAAACCTCTCCGAGATCCCAGAGATTCCTGGGAGCTACGACCAACACTGCCTGAGGACCTAAATCCAGAGGGGAGAGGGATAGCTCAGTGGTTTGAGCATTGGCCTGCTAAACCCAAGGTTGTGAGCTCAATCCTTGAGGGGGCCATTTAGGGAACTGGGATAAAAATCTGGGGATTGGTCCTGCTTTGAGCAGGGGGTTGAACTAGATGACCTCCTGAGGTCCCTTTCAAACCTGATATTCTATGATTCACTCTCTGTACCTGTCTATCCACTTAATATCCCCAGCCTGGGAGCCAGGATGCCTGGGTTCTATCCCTGGCACTGGGAAGGGAGTGGTATCTAGTGGTTAGGGAGGAGGGGGGGCTGGGAGTCAAAGGGGCTGGGAGCTGCACAGGCACAGTGAGGAAAAATTCTCCCACCCTAAAGCCAAGCCTGACTCTCTAAACAGACACAAGGTGCAGGGAGGATGATTCATACAAGAGGAAAGGAAGAGACAGACAAGGAAGTGACACCACAAGGATCTCTGGGGGCAGGGATTCTCTCCTCCTCCTTCCTTCCCTCCCCACCCCATGTCAGCCCTGAATCTACAGCAGCTGGGAGTCCCGACTCCCTGGGCCCCTCACCTGCTACAACTATCCGCACGTAATGACGGGGATCCATGGGCGGCTCTGAGCTGGAGTGAGATCTGCAGCTGTAGAACCCTCCGTCTCCATGTCCGGCGCTGGAGATGGTGAATTCACCCCTGGCCCCAGCATCCAGCTCCCTGATTTGGATTCCATCTTTATACAGAAATAACCTCCTGGCCTTGCACCGACACTGACAGCGGATGGTGACGGCTCCCCCCAGGGCGATCACCCCGCTGGGGCTGACGGAGATGAAGGGTCCGGGCGCAGGGAGCTCTGCATTCACACACAAACAGGAGTGAGATGGGCTGGCTCAGAGCCCCAGGGATTGTCCCAGCAAGACCCTCAGCACAGATACAGCCCCTGCCTGCTCCACAAAAACTGGAACTGCAACCATTAATGACTAGTATTAATTACCAGGAGCCCCTGTCCTGGGTCCCATGTGCTTGGAGCTGTACAGACACAGGACAGAGAGACGGTCCCTGCCCCACTCAGGTGCCATTCACACCTGGAGTCACTGTGGAGCAGGTCTGGGCACGGCTGTTCCTATTTCAGAGGAGGACACCTGTGTCTATAGAGTTAGAGGGGAGCTCGTCTGCACAACGTGTCTATATCAAACCGGGGGTGCGAATTCCCACAGCCCAGACTCACTCTGAGATCACCAGTGGGGGTTGGGAACCACACGGGATTCATCATTTTGGGTCCAGTTTTCATGTAGACAAGGTCTTAGTCCATCTTCCTATCCCTCACCAGACACACTCCCGTCTGTCCACCACCTTACGTTCCCACAGACCCACAGTCCCACAGACCGGTGGCCGTAGGTCCCCATGGATCTATCCATCATCCTCTGTGTAGATGACCTGAATCCAACAGTTCTGTCTGCAGGGACCATCCCCCTCCAAACACCCTGAATGGCCCCGTGGGCATCTGAGCCGGGAGCCCTGTTCCCTGGGGGATGAATTGTTCCATTTCTCCCACTCACCTTCTCCCTCCGGCTCCGTCGTGGGGGGATCCGGCTGCTGGGGCCCAGCTGGGTTGGTTCCCTCTGTGGGATTAAAACGAGCATCGGATGGGATGGGGGAGGGGACGGAACCAGCACCCAGGCCTGGGGCGGGAAGGGGCTGAAACGGTGACTCAGCGATTGGGCCACTCGCCCCATGACCCGGCGTTTGTCTGTCTGAGGGATTGGAGCAAATGCTGTTGTATCTTAGACCTTCCCGCCCCCCCCCCCAGCATCTCTCATCTTAGAACAAAAACACTAACCCAGGAACCTATCCTTGCAACAAAGCCCGATGCCAGCTCTGTCCACATATCTATTCAAGTGACACCATCATAGGACCTAATCACATCAGCCACGCCATCTGGGGCTCGTTCACCTGCACATCTACCAGCGTGATATACAGGGCCGGCTCCAGACCCCAGCGCGCCAAGCGCGCGCTTGGGGCAGCGTCCCGCGGGAGGGCGGCAGGCGGCTCCGGTGGACCTCCCGCAGACGTGCCTGCGGAGAGTCTGCTGGTCCCACGGCTCCGGTGGAGCATCTGCAGGCGTGCCTGCGGGAGGTCCACCGGAGCCGTGGGACCAGCGGACCCTCCACAGGCACGTCTGCAGGAGATCCACTGGAGCCGCGGGACCGGCGACCACTAGAGCGCCCCGCGCGGAGTGCCGCCCTGCTTCGGGCGGCGGAAATCCTAGAGCCGCCCCTGGTGATAGATTCCATCATGTGCCAGCAATGCCCCTCTGCCATGTACACTGGCCAAACCGGACAGTTTCTACGCAAAAGAATAAATGGACGCAAATCTGACATCAGGAATCATAAAATCCAAAAACCAGTAGGAGAACACTTCAATCTCCCTGTCCATTCAGTAACAGATTTAAAGGTGGTAATTTTGCAACAGAAAAGCTTCAAAAACAGACTCCAAGGAGAAACTGCTGAACTTGAATTGATATGCAAACTAGATACAATCAATTTAAGCTTAAATAGAGACTGGGAATGGCTGAGCCATTACACACATTGAATCTATTTCCCCATGTTAAGTATCCTCACACCTTCTTGTCAAACTGTCTTAAATGGGCCATCTTGATTATCACTACAAAAGTTTTTTTTTCTCCTGCTGACAACAGTTCATCTTAATTAATTAGCCTTTTAGAGTTGGTTGGGCAACTCCCACCTTTTCATGCTTTCTGTATGTGTATATAGCTCCTCACTATATGTTCATTCTATGCATCCGATGAAGTGGGCTGTAGCCCACGAAAGCTTATGCTCAAATAAATTTGTTAGTCTCTAAGGTCTGGTCTACACTAAGGGGGGGGGGGTCGAACTAGGGTACGCAAGTTCAGCTACGCTCGAAGTACCCTAGTTCGACTAACTTACCCGTCCAGACGCGGCAGGGTCGAACTCCGCGGCTCCAAGGTTGACTCCGCCACCGCCATTCGCGGTGGTGGAGTTCCGGAGTCGACCGGAGCGCGCGGGGAGTTCGAACTATCGCGTCTTGATTAGACGCGATAGTTCGAACTCCAAGAAGTCGAACTCAACGCGTCGACCCAGCAGGTAAGTGTAGACTAGCCCTAAGATGCCACAAGTACTCCTGTTCTTTTTGCGGAAACAGACTAACACGGCTGCTACTCTGAAACTAGTTTATTTTTGTTTCTTAAGTAACTGACTCTGATCTCTACGCTAGCTAGTTATAATCACTTCAACTCCATCTCTCTGGAGTTAATAAATCTGGTTTCTATTTGACCTCAAACAGTGTGTTTTGGCTGAAGTGCCTGGGAAATCTCAGCTCAGGTTGCAAAGGCTGGTGTGTGTCCTCTCCCCAGCGAGGGAGGGCCGGACTGGGTAATGAACAGACACTGCTCAGGCTTCTGAACAGTGCAGGACAGTACCAGGCTGGGGATCAGGGAGGGACTTGGCTGGCACGTCCCTATTAATGGTCTGTGAGAGGCTGAGAGATCGTTCATGTCACTCCAGTGGGTGTGTCCCTGGCTGCGGATGGCTGGGTAAGTGCAGGACCTGCCAGAGTTTGTAGCTTGACATCAGCATCACAGTTGCGAGGGAAACCCCAGGTTGGTGGGACAGAGAGTCCCAGCGGTTCCACAGACCCACCCCGGGACCCCTGTCACAGAGCAGAGATACTGAGCCAGGCTCCTCACCTGCTACCACCAGCTCCACGGGGTCGCTGGGATGTGACCAGACAGGTGGGTCTGATTTGGTGCCATATTGGCAGCTGTAGCTCCCTGTGTCTCTCCGGCTCACATTGCGGATAGTAAACACAACCACGTCCCCAGCAGTCACTGCCCAGCGCTGTACGTCTGGGTTTCCAAGTTTATACATGAGGACCGTCACATTCTGGCATCGACACTCACACCGAACGGTCACAATTCCCCCCAGGGCAACTCCCCCGCGGGGGCTCAGGGAGATGGAGGGTTTGGGGTAGCTGAGCTCTGCAGTGAGAAGGAGACAGGCCGTGAGACAGACCCTGGCACAGTCACTGCACCTCGTCCTCACCGCACGTCCCAGAGACGGGACCCCTTGGAGAAAACCAGCCAGAGGATCCTCTCCGAGATCCCAGAGAGTCCTGGGTGCTAGGACCAACACTGCCTGAGGACTTAAATCCAGAGCACCCTCTGTTACCTGTTTATCCACTTAATGATCCCGCCCCAGCCTGGGAGCCAGGACGCCTGGGTTCTATCCCTGGCTCTGGGAAGGGAGTGGTGTCTAGTGGTTAGAACTGGGGGGGGGGGGGTTGGGAGTCAGAGGTGCTGAGGGCTTCACAGGCACAGTGAGAAAGCCGAACCTGACTCTCCAACAAGACACAAGGTGCAGGGAGGATGATTCATACAAGGGGAAATGGAAGCACAGGCAAGTAAGTGACACCCTAAGGACCCCCAGGGGCAGGGATTCCCCCCCATGTCAGCCCTGAATCTACAGCAGCTGGGAAACCCCGGCTCGCTCCCTGCCCTCTGTCCCCACTCCCCGGGCCCCTCACCTGCTATAACGATCCACACGTAATCACTGGGATCCGACCAGTTGGGCGGCTCCAATCTGGAGCGAGATCTGCAGCTGTAGAACCCTCCGTCTCCATGTCTGGTGCTGGGGATGGTGAATTCACCCCCGTCCCCAGCATCCAGCTCCCCGATTTGGATTCCATCTTTATACAGAAATAACCTCCTGGCCTTGCACCAACACTGACAGCGGATGGTGACGGCTCCCCCCAGGGCGATCACCCCGCTGGGGCTGACGGAGATGGAGGGTCCGGGTGCAGGGAGCTCTGTGTTCACACACAAACAGGAGTGAGATGGGGAGACAGAAACCCCTCCCCGTGTGTCTGTAACCTGCCCTCAGTGCCCAGCCCCAGGGACAGCACCAGGGTAACAGACCCCTCACTGCATCCACAGGGAACCTGTGCGCTGGGTTCTGATCTCAGCCACCCGGGGTCAATCTGGAGTCACCCCTGAGTACATTGGGGGCAGGGCAGGGTTCTGATCTCAGTCCCCTGGGGTCAATCCAGAATCACCCCGACTGAGTTTTGGAGGAAAGTTCAGAGCTCAGCTGCTCTTTTCTCCTCCACCTTCCCCTGCATCCTTAACACTTAGCGTTGAGCAGCACAGAGACTCACCTCCCGACACCTCGCTCCGCCCGGCCAGCCAGCAGCCTGGGGAGTAGACGGCTTGTTAGGGACCAGATCCCAGAGCGACTGGATCCTACACTCTGGCTTTAAATCCCCACCATGGACACATGCCCTGGTCTCAGATCCCCACCCCCATGGGCACACGTCCTGGTCTCAGATCTCACCCCCGCCCCAACTTGAGCAGATGCTCTGGTCTCAGATCTCCCCCCCCCCACATGAGCATGTGTCCTGGTCTCAGATTCCCACCATGGACACACACCCTGGTCTCAGATCCCCACCCCCCATGGGCACATGTCCTAGCTGTCTCTAATACTCACCGAGGAAGAGGACGGTGAGGGCAGATACCATGATGGGACAGTGAGGGGGCCTCTCAGTGCTGCCACCAACACCCCAGTGCCCAGCTCCACCGAGCTCCAAATAAGGAACTCAGCTGGTGGCTGCAGCTAGAGGAAGTTGACGATGTCTCGGCTCTTCCTGCGTCCATCACACCTTGTCTCTAATCTGCAGGCAAAATCTAACGCAGCCAACGTAAGCAGCAGGCCCTGCAAAACTGAGGAAACCCTGAGACCTTCAGCCTGGCCAAGCATGATGCAGCTCGCAGCTTGTTCATGTCTGAGGGGAGCGGGGACAGGTCACCCTGGGAGCCAGGAGACCTCAGAGTCTAGTCTTCAATCTTCAGCTGATCACAATTTCCATGCAGATTTCCCCTTCCCATCCTGTCCTTTCTTACATTCTGGAATCAAAGCTCACTGGTGACCCATGTAGGTAAAATTAATATATGATCATTAAATTAAAGGATGGTGTCGTAATGCATGTGCGTGAGGGGGCAGAGTTAAGGTTGTTCAGGAAACTGTAACTGAGGCATTTCCTGGTGCTGGAGGGTTTGACTCTGTGGCCTTCCCGCTCAGCCTGTAAACCTGCCTGCATGCAGCACCGGCCGTGGCACTGTGTGAAGAGGGGGCACAATGGGGAGCACCTGCGTTTGCTGCCCCTTGCACCATAATTGAGCAGTGATGGCGGCTTTACATTGTAACGCCTGGTTCTAAGGGGCTTTTCTCAGTGGTGTGAATTAATTAAACCAGGTTTAAAGGAAAACTGGAGTAAGAGAAATTTCCTCCCGTGCCCCCAGCTGGGAGAGACCCAGGGACCTTCCAATGCCCTTGCAGAGACCCTGCTCCCAAGCTGGAGGAGACACTGTCAGTGATTATGTGGCCAGGCCCCTAGAGAGGGAGGTGACACAGGCTTTGTTTATACACCATTGGCTAGAGGGCAGGAGGAAGCTGGGGGTCAGGAAGGTTTGACTCTGTTCCGAGCTCTGGCAGGGGAGTGGGGACTAGTGGTTAGAGCTGGGGCCAGGACTTCTGGTGCCCCCCTGGTGCTCGCACTCAGCACAGGGCCAGGCCAGGGCTGCATGAAATGTGCTTCAGCTTCCTGGTCGATGGGTCCCCATGAGCCTCCTTGTGCCAGGGCCCTGACCCCCCTGCTCACCAGCCCCCCAGGAGCCTTTGCCCCCAGACCCCTGAGCAGGAGGGAGATTGACAGCAGATTCATTGTGAAGCAGGGTCATTCCCCCCAACACGGCCTGACCTCCCGACCTGGCCCAACTCTGTTTTAATTTAATAATTGGAGATGTACCAATCCCCTAGAGCTGGAAGGGACCTTGAAAGGTCATCGAGTCCAGCCCCCTGCCTTCACTAGCAGGACCAAGTACTGATTTTTGCCCCAGATCCCTAAGTGGCCCCTTCAAAGATTGAACTCACAACCCTGGGTTTAGCAGGCCAATGCTCAAACCACTGAGCTATCCCTCCACCCTAGTCTCCCAGCTTAGCCTGTGTCACCCCACACCCCTCCTCCCCCCATTCTGCCCCTTGGCCTGTGTCCCCTCACAGACCACTGGCCCCTTCCTGCCCCACCCCCCAGCATCTCCCACCTGTCCCCCGACACAGCCAGCCCCCCACTAGCCATGGCCACCATCTCCCCTTGCTCCCCGAGGGAAGGGACCCCAGCTGCCCTCAGTTAACATGGCTGCCCCGTCGCCCCCTGCAGCCCTCGCAAGACGGCTATGCTGCCCCCTGGCTAAGATGGCCGATGCCTCAGCCTGGGGGTGGGGAACAATCCTGCCCCCCGGACTGTCTATAGGGGCATGGAGGGGTGACTTTTGGGTTGGGGGCATTATGGGGCACTGAATCCGGGGCAGGAGGGATGTGGGGAGGGACTGAGGGGCAGAAAAATGGGGGACCCTGAGGCTGAAGGGGCTGGAGCTGGGGTTGAGGCTGAGCAGGGGGCAGTGAAAGGGGAGGCTGCTGGGGGTAGAAATGGGAGCCCAGGGGGAGCTTGGGGGCACCAGCTCTCCCCTCACTCCTCAGGCCCCCCAACAATCCTGACCCCCAGCTCTGACCTTCTGAGGGGAGCCTGGCTGCTCTCCAACTCCATCCTGGCTCTTCTCTCCTCAGCCCCCCTCCCGACACTTCCCAACCTACTTCCCTCAAACTCTTAGCTCCCCGCATCCGGTTTCCCCCAAACATCCACCATGTGGGGGGGGGGGGAAAGCCAGAAGCACCAGAGGCTAAATTGCTCTGCACCCTGTTGTGTTCATGGAGACGCAACAAAGGGCCCAAGGTGTGAACACGCCCCAGCCCCTGCCCCACACTGAACAGGGGGTGGGGCTGCTTGGCTCCACCAACTGGGGGGTCTTGGGACGGTTCCTCCCCATCAAGCTCGGAGCGAGGCCGCTCTGCCTCATGACAGGGACATGTGAGGATTTGTCGTGATGTCATCTTAGTTAAACAACAAGCATCTGCAGTGTCACAGACCCCGTAGCTGAGTTGCTCCCGGTGCCACGGACAAAACTAAATGAGTGGCTTTTCCTGATCCAGGTTTTAAAAACAACACAATTTAGCAACTGCTAATCCTGGATTGAAAGTAGGCCCTTTCCCCATGCTAACATTATAGGCTATGGCCTAACGCCGATTGTGATAATGCTTAACACATATACTGAATGCAGAACTGATTGGCGACGTCCCGGACACATTACTACACCTGGTGTGGCCACCTCCCAGCCTGCGGTTATTGATTGGAAGACAGACCTTTTCCCAAGGTTACTGTTATTAAAGGGGACATGGTTACATCCGCTAACTTATAGCGGAGGGTGACACTTTCACTGAGTGTGCCCTTTACAATCTGCCCCTTTTAAAGACGTATTTTTTTCTTCTAATCCATATATATCTAGCCCCACTCTTGTTCCCAGGATGAGGTTGTTCCAGAGGCGGGAAGTCTGTCTTGTGACTTTTTACACAACTTTGGGAAACTGGGCCTTCATGTGCTCTGTGGTGTGTGTCGGCCTGTATTGACCAGACCCACTCAGACAAAACACCGGGAACAAGGTTTTATTCCATAAAGAAACACAAGATGATAATCCAGTCGCCTCCTCTCTGCCTGCCTGCCTGGTGCTCCCAGCTCCATCAATGCTGACTCTTCCAGCTGGCAGGGCAGGGGGTACATCCTGGAAGGAACCAGGAAGTTCTCCCAACATGCCACAGTTTGCAGTGCACGGCTGGACCTTGGGCTACATATAACTTGACATTGTTAGTTTTATTAGGCAATAAACGCGACGCTCTCCCATGTTTGATTATTAGTCTTCCCCAAATACTGTCATCTGGAGGACAAGAGCCTACTGCTCTGAGGATGACACCAGTGCACTAAAGCGTGTTCTTACAGACATCTGGAGTTCAACACAAAAGTCCATTTTCTCAGCTTCCCTCACACGGCAATCAAATACTGGAGTTTGCGAGTCTGCCTTTAGTTGCCCAGGTGGTTCACCGACCCAACTGCCAGCACATCTGGGCTGCTGCAGAGGAGGAACAATGCTGTCAGCTACATGGTGCTGTGAGCCGGTTTTGGCTTGGGTCTTCTCTGAAGGTCTTGCATCATTGTTGAGTACCTGTAAAGACATGTCTCTTTCTTAATACAACATTGTGGGACTTCGATGTTATGGGCATTTACTGACTTTTCATTTGATAATTCCTTTCACTATCCCTGAAAACCTGTGGCGTCATGGAAAGTTTGTTTCCATCGTGTTTCCTGATTTCAAGTGGCAAATAGCTTACAGGGTCCGTTGTACATGTCCCTGCCAGCAGGTGGGATCTTGGGGAGCAATTACCACACGGGTGGGGTGCAAAATAAACTTTATTAAGAAAATACAAAAACAGGGAAAATTCAATAGTGAGGGGTATGGGGTTGTTAAGGTAGACAATTGGGGAGGGATTTCTTTTTGGTGAACAGTAAGGGGGTTTCAATAGTGGGGTACAACACAGTAGGATACGTAAAAAGGTGTGTCACAGCAGCATATAACCAACTAACAGTTATGGATAAAATGTGTTAAATAACAAACAATTTTAGGTAAAAATGTGTCACAGTGGTGTAAATGTAGAATGTGAGGGGTATCAGAGAGGAAGAAAGTAACCAATGGGGTTTTGTGCTAGACTTCAGTAATACAATTGAGGTTTGACAGTAGGAGCACAGAGACACAGACACACAGAGAACAAGCAGGCTAGGAAGACACAGAGAACACGCAGGCTGTAAGTTTAAGCAGCAAGGATTTCAGCAATACAAACGAGGTTTGGCAGTAGGAGCACAGAGACACAGACACACAGAGAACAAGCAGGCTAGGAAGACACAGAGAACACGCAGGCTGTAAGTTTAAGCAGCAAGGATTTCAGCAATACAAACGAGGTTTGGCAGTAGGAGCACAGAGACACAGACACACAGAGAACAAGCAGGCTAGGAAGACACAGAGAACACGCAGGCTGTAAGTTTAAGCAGCAAGGATTTCAGCAATACAAACGAGGTTTGGCAGTAGGAGCACAGAGACACAGACACACAGAGAACAAGCAGGCTAGGAAGACACAGAGAACACGCAGGCTGTAAGTTTAAGCAGCAAGGATTTCAGCAATACAAACGAGGTTTGGCAGTAGGAGCACAGAGACACAGACACACAGAGAACAAGCAGGCTAGGAAGACACAGAGAACAAGCAGTCTGTGAGTTTAAGCAGCAAGGACTTCTGGGAAGTTCAGAGGGTGATGCAGACGTGGGGGAAAAGGCAGCAAAAACCTTATCTATCTTTTAACTTAATCAAACTTATATAAAATGACAAGCAGCTTATATGGAGCAACAAAACAACGGACTATAGCAAGGCAGGTGAGACTTACAAGCTTTACAATCTTAACAAACTATGACTTATCAAACTAAGAAAGAAAAAACAAAACCTATGGTGCACCTTATGCTATGGGGAAGTTACAGAGGGCAGAGTGGTATGTGCCCAGAATACAGCTCCCAAGGCAGCCCCCAAGGAAGCTAAGGGAGGTGGCTGCAGCAGTGGATACAGCTGAAAACAGTCCAAGGCAAAGCCCACGGGAGCAGAACTTAGCAGCAGCACAAACTTATTTTCAGTGGCAGAGTGCCACGGGGTTTAAGAGAGAGGTTTTAAAACACAGACCAAGGTTTAGCTTGAGTCTGTGTGCTGGGGAGACAGAGCCAGCAGCTAAAATAATAAAATAAAAGTATAGAAAGTTTCACAGAGGGATTCTTACCATCCCCCAAGGCAGCAGCAGAGGCAGAAACAGCAAGCACATCAGAAGGCTCGGTACAGTCTTGATAATCAGGAGAT
>ML123449.1:211717-221895 GCA_003846335.1 Cuora mccordi | reverse complement strand
GCAGCAAGGATTTCAGCAATACAATCGAGGTTTGGCAGTAGGAGCACAGAGACACAGGGTACGTCTACACTACGGGACTATTCCGAATTTGCATAAACCGGTTTTGTAAAACAGATTTTATAAAATCGAGTGCGCGCGGCCACACTAAACACATTAATTCGGTGGTGTGCGTCCATGGTCTGAGGCTAGCGTCGATTTCTGGAGCGTTGCATTGTGGGTAGCTATCCCGTAGCTATCCCATAGTTCCCGCAGCCTCCCCCGCCCCTTGGCATTTCCGGGTTGAGATCCCAGTGCCTGATGGGGCAAAAATCATTGTCGCGGGTGGTTCTGGGTACAGCCTCACCCCTCCCTCCCTGAGCAGCAGACAACCGTTTCGCGCCTTTTTTGCTTGGTGAACTGTGCAGACGCCATAGCACAGCAAGCATGGACCCTGCTCAGCTCCATACCGCAATCGTGAATGTTTTAAACACCTCGTGCACTCTCGTGCAGTCTATGGTGAACCAGGACCTTCAATCCGAGGCGAGGAGGAGGCGGATACGGCAGCGCGGCGATGACAGTGATGAGGACGTAGACACAGAATTCTCTCAAACCGCGGGCCCCTGCGCTTTGGAGATCCTGATGGTAATGGGGCAGATTCTATCAATTGAACGCCGATTTTGGGCCCGGGAAACAAGCACTGACTGGTGGGACCGCATTGTGTTGCAGGTGTGGGACGATTCCCAGTGGCTGCGAAACTTTCGCATGCGTAAGGGCACTTTCATGGAACTTTGTGACTTGCTTGCCCCTGCCCTGAAACGCCATAATACCAAGATGAGAGCAGCCCTCACAGTAGAGAAGCGAGTGGCGATAGCCCTCTGGAAGCTTGCAACGCCAGACAGCTACCGGTCAGTCGGGAATCAATTTGGAGTTGGAAAATCTACTGTGGGGGCTGCTGTGATGCAAGTAGCCAAAGCAATCACTAAGCTGCTGCTACGAAAGGTTGTGACTCTGGGAAACGTGCAGGCCATAGTGGATGGCTTTGCTGCACTGGGATTCCCTAACTGTGGGGGGGTGATAGATGGAACCCATATCCCTATCTTGGCACCGCAGCGCCAGGGCACCCAGTACGTAAACCGGAAGGGGTACTTTTCAATGGTGCTGCAAGCACTGGTAGATCACAAGGGACGTTTCACAAACATCCACGTGGGATGGCCAGGGAGGGTTCATGACGCTCGCGTCTTCAGAAGCACTACTCTGTTTAAACGGCTGCAGCAAGGGAATTACTTCCCAGACCAGAAAATAACAGTTGGGGATGTTGAAATGCCTGTCGTTATCCTGGGGGACCCAGCCTACCCCTTGATGCCATGGCTCATGAAGCCATACACAGGCAGCCTGGACAGTGGTCAGGATCTGTTCAATTACAGGCTGAGCAAGTGCAGAATGGTGGTGGAATGTGCATTTGGCCGTTTAAAGGCGCGCTGGCGCACATTACTGACTCGCTCAGACCTCAGCCAAACCAATGTCCCCTATGTTATTACTGCTTGCTGTATTCTCCACAATCTCTGTGAGAGTAAGGGGGAGACCTTTATGGCGGGGTGGGAGGCTGAGGCAAATCACCTGGCCGCTGATTATGCGCAGCCAGACACCAGGGAGATTAGAAGAGCACACCAGGAAGCGGTGCGCATCAGAGAAGCTTTGAAAAGGAGCTTCATCAATGGCCAGGGTACAGTGTGACTGCTGTGTTTGTTGATGAACACCCAACCCCCTTGATTGACTCAGTCCCTGTAAGCAACTCCCCCTCCCCCTTCGAGTACAGCTTACTTATGCAAATAAAGTCACTCATTTAAAAAGCATGAATTCTTTATTGATTCATTATAAAAAGAGGAAGAGAAGTAAGGGTGTGGTTTGGGAGGAGGATAGGAGGGATGGAGAAGGCCATTAAAAAAAATTCACAGTAACGGCATCCTTCTGGTTGGGCTGTCCACGGGGGTGGAGTGGGCGGGTGCACGGAGCCTCCCGCCACGCGTTCTTACACGTCTGGGTGAGGAGGCTAAGGAACATGGTGAGGGGGGAGGGTGGTTATACAGGGGCTGCAGCGGCACTCTGTGATCCTGCTGCCGTTCCTGAAGCTCCACAAGACGCCGGAGCATGTCAGTTTGATCACGCAGCAGCCCCAGAGTTGCATCCCGCCACCGCTGATCTTCCTGCCGCCACCGCTGATTTTCCTGCCGGTCTTCCTGCCGCCACCTCTCATCTCGGGTGTCTCTCCTGTCCTCACGTTCATCCCTCCTGTCCTCACATTCACTGGCCTCTTTCCTGTAATTTGTTACCACGTCCTTCCACTCATTCAGATGAGCTCTTTCATTGCGTGTAACTTCCATAATCTCCGAGAACATCTCATCTCGCGTCTTCTTTTTCCTCCGCCTTATCTGTGCTAGCCTTTGGGATGGAGGAGGGATGGTTGAAAAATTTGCAGCTGCATGAGGGAGATAAATATTTAGAAAGATACATTTTACAAAACAATGGTTATAGTCTTTCACAGTGAACAGCACTATTCACCTAGCACATGTGATTTCCCTACAAGGTCGCATTTTTCATCTTAATAGTGAGTGCTTGCAGCTCTGCAGTAACAGATCTCACAGACACAGGTCCAGGCATCAGAATTGAGCTTGCATGCGGCCATGGTAAGCCACTGTCTTTCGGCTTCTGTAGTGATTTACCCCTCCCCCCCAACGCATGGCTAATACCACGCTAGCTCCCTGCTAATCAACAAACTTCCCACCCCCCCACCCACTACGTGTCTGGTAGCTTGGGGAAGATCGCTGGTGACCAAACAAAGATCATCGGCATTTCACTCCTCCCCTCCCCCCGCTTCGCTACGTGCAGGAAAGGTTTTTTTTTAAGCTGCTGCAGTCCACGAACCCAGTAGAAAAATGGCCACCCCCCTTACTTAAATTCCTGATTTTTAACCAGGTTATCCTGAACGATATCACTTTGCTGAGGATAACAGAACAAGATAAAGAGCGGATGCATCTTGAATGCCAGCAGTCAGCGGGACCATATGCTGCTATGCTTTGCCACGCAATGATACCTGATTACTTGCTACACGCATGGCGTGGTAAAGTGTCCTACCATGGTGGGCGGAACAAGGCTGCCTTGCCCAGAAACCTTCTGCAAAGGCTTCTGGAGTACCTACAGGAGCGCTTCATCGAGATGTCCCTGGAGGATTTCCTCTCAATCCCCGGACACGTTAACAAACTTTTCTAAGTAACTATAATACTGTCTGCGAATGCATTCCAAGTCCTCAGGGCAAATCAATCATTAAAAAACGCTTGCTTAAAAAACAATGTTTGATATTTGCAAAGGTACACTCACCAGAGGTCCCTTCCATGGCGTCATTGTCTGGGACAGTGGCTTGTGAGGGCTGGGAGGACGGTAATTCCGTCAGGGTGATAAAAAGCTCCTGGCTGTTGGGGCTCACGGACTGCTGTGTGCTCTCTGCTAGGTCTTCCTCCTCTTCTTCATCTTCATCTTCCCCGTCTGCATAATCCTCAGCCATGGCAGAGATTACAACCCCCACCTCGGAATCCACGATCAGGGGTGGGGTACTTGTGGCGCAGCCTCCTAAAATTGCATGCAGCTCAGCATAGAAGCGGCATGTTTTTCGACCTGCCCCGGACCTTCCATTTGCTTCTTTGGTTTTCTGGTAGGCTTGTCTGAGCTCCTTAACTTTCACTCTGCACTGCACTGAGTCCCTGCAGTGGCCTTTATCCGTCATAGCCTTAGAAATTCTTTCAAATACTTTTTCATTTAGTCTTTTGGAACGCAGTTCTGTTAGCACTGAATCCTCTCCCCAGATAGCGATCAGATCCATTACCTCCTGTGCAGTCCATGCTGGGGCTCTTTTACGATTCTCAGGAGACTGCATTGTTAACTGTGCTGATGAGCTGTGCGTGGTCACCTGTGCTGATGAGCTCTCCACGCTGGGGAAGCAGGAAATGAATTTCAAAACTTCGCGGGGCTTTTCCTGTCTACCTGGCCAGTGCATCCGAGTTCAGAATGCTGTCCAGAGCGGTCACTGGTGCACTGTGGGATAGCTCCCGGAGGCCAATACCGTCGATTGCGGCCACACTAACCCTATTCCGATATGTTAATCCCGATATTAGCGCTACTCCTCTCGTCGGGGAGGAGTACAGAAACCGATTTAAAGAGCCATTAAAATCGATATAAGGTGCCTCCTAGTGTGGACGGTTGTGGCGTTAAATCGGTTTTACGCTCCTAAAACCGATTTAAACGCCTAGTGTAGACCAGGCCACAGACACACAGAGAACAAGCAGGCTAGGAAGACACAGAGAACAAGCAGTCTGTGAGTTTAAGCAGCAAGGACTTCTGGGAAGTTCAGAGGGTGATGCAGACATGGGGGAAAAGGCAGCAAAAACCTTATCTATCTTTTAACTTAATCAAACTTATATAAAATGACAAGCAGCTTATATGGAGCAACAAAACAACGAACTATAGCAAGGCAGGTGAGACTTACAAGCTTTACAATCTTAACAAACTATGACTTATCAAACTAAGAAAGAAAAAACAAAACCTATGGTGGACCTTATGCTATGGGGAAGTTACAGAGGGCAGAGTGGTATGTGCCCAGAATACAGCTCCCAAGGCAGCCCCCAAGGAAGCTAAGGGAGGTGGCTGCAGCAGTGGATACAGCTGAAAACAGTCCAAGGCAAAGCCCACAGGAGCAGAACTTAGCAGCAGCACAAACTTATTTTCAGTGGCAGAGTGCCACGGGGTTTAAGAGAGAGGTTTTAAAACACAGACCAAGGTTTAGCTTGAGTCTGTGTGCTGGGGAGACAGAGCCAGCAGCTAAAATAATAAAATAAAAGTATAGAAAGTTTCACAGAGGGATTCTTACCATCCCCCAAGGCAGCAGCAGAGGCAGAAACAGCAAGCACATCAGAAGGCTCGGTACAGTCTTGATAATCAGGAGATCTCTCAGGCAGCAATTCGTTCTTCGTGGGGGGGGTGTCAAAAAACGGGGGTACGCTCAAAAATAAAACGAGAGCGGAGAAAGGACCCCCAGAACCCCTGGTTGATCAGACCAGGCAGCAATGCAAGAACCTTTCTGAAGTCTGTTCAAAAAATGTCTGTTTTTAAAGGCAAACCCTGGCAGCTTCCCGCCAGTAATTCTGATTGGTTCCCCTTCTTACAGGGAGGAGAGCAGGCAGGGAAAAACTGCAGGTAGCCACAGAGGCATGTTTGGACTAGCCCTGAGCCCAGAGGTATGACTCATGCCCAGGATCCTAAAAACACAATAGGTCTTGCAGCTCTGGACAGTGGCCACCCTACACCAAGCCCAGGTTTTAACAAGGTGATAACAGGACTAACCCTTTGAACAGGGCAGTGGTCCCACTTAGCATGAGTGGCCATCCCTTTGAGAAGGGCAATGGCTCTTGTTAAACAACTTAAGGGGCCCTCCCTTTGAGAAGAGCAGAGGCCCTGGTAAACAACTTAACAGCCAGGGAGGGGCGGCCACAGGAGGAAAACAAGAACAAAATGGAGTTGTAACAGACAGTACATTTACATGTTACCTTGTATAACACCAAATGGTTTTACATACCTGAGGGCTAAACAATTTAAGTAGTGAAGATAAAATACCTGAATGACACAAATTGTACAAGAGCAAAATCCAAGACAAATATTTAACAAGACTTTATCCCAGTATTTTGTGCAGGACAGACATATATACCCCCATTGTTAAGGCAATAATACCCCCATTGTTGAGGCAATAATTTTTATGTATATAAAAATTGGCGACAGATTAGTTGTCTGGTTGGTCAGTGTCTACCGAGGTATTCCGACCCTGGCAAAGGTCTTCAGGAGCTCGGTGGTGATGGTGGGGGCCGTCGCTGTTCATAGAGGGATGGCCTGGGGATACCTGGTTGTATAGTCTACAACTACAAGGATGTAACGGTAACCTGACCCGTTTTTCTTGAAGGGCCCCACTAGATCCATGCTAATATGTTCAAAAGACACCCCAACCATGGGGAGTGGTATCAGGGAAGCCCTAGGTATCCCCTTTGGTCCAGCTCTCTGGCATTCTGGACAGGAGGCAGAGTAGTCCCGGACTCCCTGGTGTATGTCGGGCCAAAAGAATCTTTGCGCCACATGTTGTAGAGTTTTCTTCTTTCCCAAGCGTCCCACCCAGGGCACCGAGTAGGCTAGATGCAACAGGGCCTGTCAAAACATAAGAACATAAGAAAGGCCACACTAGGTCAGACCAAAGGTCCATCTAGCCCAGTATCCTGTCTTCCAACAGTAGCCAATGCCAGGTGCCCCAGAGAGAATGAACAGGACAGTTAATCATCAGGTGTCGCCCATTCCCAGCTTCAGTCCTCTGCGGGACTAACAATTGCCAGATGTGTTCCTATATGATAGGGGTCCTTAGCTATCTGGTAGAGGTGGTTGTCCTGGACCTTGAATCGGGGCCCCTTGGGTAACTGTGGGGGGTTACCCTCCCCTTGGACTGGGTACACCACTTGTTCCCAAGCCCAGTTTAAGGTCGGATCCTCCTTTTGTTCCTTCAGGAAGTCCCTGTCGACATCCAGATATTCTGGATCGCCCTCCTCCAAGATTCCTGTAGCAGGGTGGTCTTGAGCTGGTGTTTCGGGATGGCCTGAGGGACCTTCCCCGGGTCCTCAAGTCTTCAGCAGCTCAGTAAACCTCTCTTCACAGGTTCCGTTCTCCTCACATCTGTGGGGCAGGTGCTCCATTCATGCAACACCTCATGGAACCACCACTTGTCACGCCCCAAAATCATGGGATAGGCCAGCTTTGAAGCCGGGCCGACTTGACATCGTTCCTCATGCAGGATGGCCTGCAGCTGCATCCTGGCAGTTGGATACAGCTGCACATCCCCAGGGATGCATTGTAGGTGGATAGGTGTTCCCGCCAGATCTGGGCATTCTACCAAGCCGGCTTGGACAACTGTTTGGCTACAACCTGAGTCAACTACGTCCATCACCAGGGTTGTTGTGCATCCTTATTCCAAAATAGGTATCAAGTTAGTTGCAATTCCAGACTTCCCCAACGTGGGAAAGGAAGCTAGGAATGTATTATCTTTCTGCTTTACATAGGAATTATTCTTTTAAGGAAATATTGAAGCCTCTAACAAGGAAAATGTAGCAAACTTTGCTACTCACAATGGAAATCAGGGTTCCTAATATCGTTCCTAATTTATCAAAGTTCCTATAAAATTTATAAATGTTATAATTTATTTATAAAATATTGGATGTATCTAATTTTAGAATAATGATGCACAACAACCAGTTAGTTAAATAAAGAATAAGTTCATTAACAACTGAAAATGTGAACCCAGTAAGTTCTGTGGCCACAATTTGGCCAATGCAAACATGCACGTAACAAAACAATATAAATGCTTGAATTTCACCTAAACGTGTTATCCTTGCTCCTTTTCCTACTGCCTCGCCCGCCACTTACATGTTAGAAGCAGAGTAACCTTGTACATTAGACATAGCCTGGTGTAAAAGGATGCTGAACCTTATCTTTTAATTTGATGTCTGAGGGGTCCAAACTTTTAATATCATTCTACCAGATTCAGGTTACAAGCAATTTGCTTTGCCTACTTCCTCTTTTTTCCTAGAGTGCCTGGAAGCACTTCCCCTTCAGTTTCCACAACACTCTAGTTCCAGTTCTCCAAAACTTAGGGGTGATCTTAGATCATTTATCTGTGACACACTTCATAGACTTCAAGCCTTATGCGAACTCCTACAGCCAATCTCTTACAGGATACAGGCCTGGAGGTGTCTTGCATTACTGCTTGAAGTCTTTAAACCACGATTTGAGGACTTCAATAGCTCAGACGTAGGTTAGGGGTTTGTTACAGGAGTGGGTGGGTGAGATTCTGTGGCCTGCATTGTGCAGGTCACACTAGACCAGGAGTTCTCAAACTGGGGGTTGGGACCCCTGAAGGGGTCACGAGGTTATTACATGGGGGGTCGCAAGCTGTCAACCTCCACCTCAAGTCCTGCTTTGCCTCCAGCATTTATAATGGTGTTAAATATATAAAAAAGTGTTTTTAATTTATAAGGGGGGGGGGTCGCACTCAGAGGCTCGCTATGTGAAAGGGGTCACCAGTAAAAAAGTTTGAGAACCACTGGACTAGATGATCATAATGGCCCCTTCTGACCTTAAAGTCTATGAATCTATGAGTCTATAGTAAAGGCAGAATATAATACAGGCAAGGCAGTGAATATAATAAAGGCAAGCTGGCCCTCTGGGCTCCACAGTGACATTTCATGGGAAGCCCCCAGATTTGGGGGACAGGTCTGTGGGGGAAATTTAATGAGACAACTCAATATTTGGCAGGCAGGTCCATAGGGAAATTTCATGAGAAGCCGCAAGATTTGGGGGACAAGGAAATTTAATGGGAGGCTGGAGCATTATTTTTTTCCTGGTTCTTTCTGGCACATTTCCTGGGCACCGACTCCCACTCTGTTACCCCTTCATGGAAACGTAGCTCCGCACATCCCACCTGCCCTACACCCCCAAGCCCAGCACTGAACCCCAAGATATTTCAGTAGCTTAAACACCTCCTCTCCCAGGTGAGGCACAAAACCCCCCAGGACATCTGGCCTGACCCTGAACCCGTAAAACTGGCCAGTCAGCTTTGTGTACTGACCACCCTTGCAGGGTTCCCAGGACAGCTACCTCAAAAGAAGGGACAATCCCAGGAAAACCTAGAAAGGTGGTAACACTACTGGAGACATGCACCTTCTGGTTACAGTTTAACGCTCTCAGGAGGCATGTGGGAAATGCGTGTGTAACACATGGAGACACTTTGCACAGGTGCGAACTCATGGTCACAGTGTTGCCAACCACCAGCGATAAAAAAAATCAGAGGCCGACCCCCAAAATCAGGAGTTTGCCCCCCCCACAAATCAAGGTTTTTAAAAAAAAGATATTGTGTTTTTTTGGTGGCCTGTCTTATGACATTTGAATCCCCCTTCCCAGTCCCCGTGTGTAGGGCTTCCTGTCTGCCCCTCCCTCTGCCCGGCTACTGATCCTGTCCCCCCATCAACGCCCTCCCACCTTCCCACTTCCAGCCCCCTCAGTCCAGTCCTTTACCTCACACCTCCCAGTTCTTCCCCTCACCAATTCAGCTCCCTTTAATCCAATCCCACAGCCTCTCTGTCAAGGTTTCCTCCCCGACTCTGAACTTTAGGGTACAGATGTGGGGACCGGCATGGACACTTCTAAGCTTAATTTACTATCTTAGATCTGGTAACACTGCCACCAGCCAGAAGTAGTGTCTGGTACACTCCCTGTCCCCAAAAAACCTTCCCTGGGGAACACAGACCCAAATCCCTTAGATCTTAACACAAGGAGAAATTAACCATTCCCCCCTCCTTTTCACCCCACCAACTCCTGGTGAGTCCAGACCCAACTCCTTGGATCTTAAAACAAAGAAAAATCAATCAGATTCTTAAAAAGAAAGCTTTTAATTAAAGAAAAAGAAAAGGTAAAATTATCTCTGTAAAATCAGGATGGAAAATGTATTACAGGGCACTTAAATTTATATAGCCAGAGAAAGCCCCCCTAGCCTCAGGTTCAAAGTCACAGCAAACAGAGGTAAAAATCCTTTCAGCAAAAGAAACATTTACAGGTTGAGAAAACAACAGAAGACTAACACGCCTTCCTGACTAGGTACTTACAAATTTGAAACATGAGACTGATTCAGAAAGATTTGGAGAGCCTGGATGGACGTCTGGTCCCTCTCATGTCCTGAGAGAGAACAACCCCCAAACAAAGAACACAAACAAAGACTTCCCTCCAACAAGATTGAAAGTATCTTGTCCCTTCATTGGTTCACTGGTCAGGTGTCAGCCAGGTTTACTGAGCTTCTTAACCCTTTACAGGTAAAAGAGACATTAACCCTTAACTATCTGTTTATGACACCCTCCCATAGCCACCCCTTCCAGTTCAGCTCCCCTTCAGTTCAGCCCCCACCCCCAATTCAGGCCCCTCAGTTGAGGCCCCCACTGTCTCAGCTCAGCCTCCCCAGCCCAGTTCAGCCCCCCCGATTTCAGTAGTCCAGCCCCGCAGCCACCCCCCCAGTTCAGCTCCCCCTCAGTCCACTCCCCCAGACTCCACCCATCCAGCCCCCCCACCCTCAG
>ML123449.1:199898-211617 GCA_003846335.1 Cuora mccordi | reverse complement strand
CTGGTCAGGTGTCAGCCAGGTTTACTGAGCTTCTTAACCCTTTACAGGTAAAAGAGACATTAACCCTTAACTATCTGTTTATGACACCCTCCCACAGCCACACCCCCCCCAGGGCAGCGCCCCTGCAGTTCAGCCCCCACCCCCAACTCAGGCCCCTCAGTTGAGGCCCCCACCGTCTCAGGTCAGCCTCCCCAGCCCAATTCAGCCCCCACCCCCGATTTCAGTAGTCCAGCCCTGCAGCCACACAACCCAGTTCAGCTCCCCCTCAGTCCACTCCCTCAGACTCCACCCATCCAGCCCCCCGCCCTCAGTTCAACCTCTCAGACTCTCCTCAACCCAGCCCCCACTCCTCCACCCGCCAATTCAATCCTTCACAGTACCGCCCCTCCCAACCCCAACTTCCCCATTTCAGCCCTCTCTGAAATCTCGTCACTCGTGAGAAGATTTGTGAGGGTTGGCAATATTGCATTGATACTCTTCACTTAGTCACATGAGAAATACACAGAATGAATCTGACAGGGAGCCTCCTGTCTCTGTTTCCTCACCGCTCCGGGGCAGTCTTTGGGCTGGGCTCAGAGTCCCTTTGGGTCTGCTCCTATGTTGTCCGGGCTTGTCCTGAGCCTTTTTCCCCTAGATCAACTTACTTCCTTTGTCCTTGGCCAGTCCATGCCTTTCCTCACCCAAACTTCCGGTGTGGTTCTCTCTATGTCCCCCGGTGGGGGAGTCTGTTTATAAACTCCCTTAGCATATCTATTGAGCAGACACTGTGAGTATTCCCAGTTGTCTCCAGGCTGGGAAGGTTGTGTTTTTCAGGCTTGTAAGCCATGACGACTACACAGATCTAGAGGCCATTCACGACACAGCAATTTTCATAGTAACACAGCCCTATATCAGCCATGATAAATTGCCAGAGAAAGCCACAAAATCATCACAGAGGGCCAGGCCTACAGGGAAATTTCAGTACAGATCCTAAAGATATATAAAATGAGTCTACATATACTCTATTTAAAATTCTTCCCTCTATCAATTCCTAACATTTCTAACAAATCATTATTTCCCTCACGCCACTTGCCACCCACTCCCACTACAAACCCAAAGAAGTGGATATTTTTACCTCCCGTCAACTCTTTGATCTTATCCTCTAACTTGAGGTAATAGGTCACCTTCTCTCTGCGAGCTTGCTCCAGACTTCCAGCATTGTCCTCCCATCGCACTGTGACATCAACCACCACTGTCGTATCTCCTTTTATAAATACAATATCCGGTTTCCTCAGTTCTCCCTTACCATTTCTCAAATGGGGTTCTACAATCACTTTCCACCCTAATTTAACTACCCTATCTAGTACTGCAGAAACAACTCTATTATGTCTTTTTATTCTTATCTCCTTGGTTTTATAACATTGGCCAGAAATATGGGGAATTGTCTCCTGAACCTTACCGCACCATCTACAAAGAGCATTTGCTCTTCCTCTCCCTCTTGCTAATGTCTCTCTCGTAGGATATATATTTGCTCTAAGTTGCAGTGCAGCTATGTATGCAGAAGACTTAATTTTATCTGAATTTTTAAAAATTGAGTTACTGATTATATCGTTTCTAAAATATTGTATCCCAACTCCCTGGCACCTCATCCCAGACCATCTTAAAAACTCCTCTTCTCTCCATTTCCTGGGATGAGGGATTGCTGCACTAAGTATCAACATTTTATCAATAAGATTTTCACCAGCATATAGATAAGACAAATCAATCCAGGTGTCTCTAGAGACGATATGTCTCCTCCACTTTTGCACTAACATATTAGGAATTTGTATACTAAATTTAGTAAGAGCTAAACCTCCATCTCTCCCCCTAGAATAAAATAACCCATCAGTAGTACATTGAGGTAGGTGTAAAATTTCTTTAACTATCTTCTTAACTAAAATATCCAAATCTTCTAAAAGATTAAATGGGGGTTCTATTAAAAGCAAATTATAAAATAACCTCGGTAAAATATATGTCTGCAAAATCAACAATTTTTGAGCTGGTTTCAAGGGGGCCTTACTTAAACTCACATGCCATTCCTTCAATTTCTCCTTAAGTAAAGGACCTCCTACACCTATCCAGGGATCTATTCTTGCTCCTAAATACTTCTCAAAATCCCCTGGCTGAACATAGTCTATCTCCTCGGTCCCTATTGTCCACTAACCCTTAGGATTCACTACATAGGTTTTATATTTAGCTAAAATGTGAAATCCCCTTTTTTTTCACATTTACTCGAAGATTAGTACTACTACAAAAACTCTCTAAAATACCCAGATTTCACTGATCTGAGCCCAACCTGAGTTAGGTGCCCAGATCCCAGCAGATCCTGCTGCTGGAGAAGCGCGTGTCCAGGAGACATGGGAAATGGGGTCTTGTTGGGCCTTGTGTTTTCGTTTAGCTAAACAGTATTATACGGTTGAGGTGTGTCCAGGACATCCCACAGTGCACGGCAGGCAGCATGCTAAATTAATACATAGGAGGGAACCAAGGAGAGGAGAACAAGTGTGGACTCGTCAGAGAACCACAGTATGAAATATGAGCCATGGTTCTTCCAATTTTCTCATCTGTAGGGAGAAAAGATCATCCTCATTCCTCCCATCTTATGCCCCAACTGGCTAACCATGAATGACCCCTGCCTACCCTCAGGTATCATCTTCTCTCCTTTCCCTGGAGGCCCCAGTCTTCTCAGTCCTGTGCTGTGGGCTGGTGTCGGGATATACAGGATTATGACATCACAATCTCTTTTAAACAGGAGGCATTTATTAAAGAAAATGAACACATGCCTCCACTCAGCTCCAGTCCCAGCTTGGTCTCTCTTGTTTACCGGTACTAGGAACCACACGCTGCCTGGAATGCTATGCACGACACTGCAACATCTAGTGGCTGAATACTCTAATTGCAAGTAAATAGAGACTAGGAAGTAAGGTGGGTTTTCCAGCTGGGAATGGGTGATGGGAATGTTGGAGGAGTTTACAGGGAGGGAGTGCAGTCTAATGGGTAGCACACTAGACATAGACTCTTGAGAGCTGAGTTTCATTCCCAGCTCAGATGGAAATCAAAATGTTTTGGCGAATAGAAAATTTAAAAAAAGTCATTTCAAGTTGAGTGAAAAGTTTGATTTCAATTGTGAGCATTGCAAAAAGTTTGTAATTAAAAATAAAATACAATTAAAGGAAATTTTGAAACGAAAACTCATTTCAAAACAAAAACAAATAAAAAATGTTTCATTTAGAAAAAATGTTTCATTTAGAAACCCACTAATTGTGGGGGACAACTAATAAAAGAACAGGGACAGGAGTGCGGTCAAAGGGTCATAAGAAGGGAGCCTGACGGGGACACCGAGCAGAGAACCCCGGCCAGCGCCCACTGCTCCCAAGTGGCGGGACCTCCTGCCACCTCTGGAGGGTGAGGAGCCCCAGTGGGCCAGCCTGTACTCCACCCTGGTCCTGAGCTGTTTCAAACATTTGGGTGGGCTTGAGAGGGCCACGTGGCTATTTTTAGCTCGCGAACTCAAACCCTGCTAGCCCAAGTCTGTCTTCTTGGGCTGGAAGGCTCCCTCCAGCTGCAGTGTAGACATAACCAAAGAGACTGTACTTTGCAAAGAATCATTAAATAAGACCCCAAGAAAGGGGAATGTAACTTTAAGTACTGGGCTGCGACTGAGTTATTGGGAGACCCAGAAGGGAACTGAGGGTAGGGTAGTGCAGACAGAGCTAGGATGATACTTTCATGCCCCAGACTCTCATCACAGCTCCCTTCACCTCCTTGTTCCTGAGACTGTATATCATGGGGTTGACCATGGGCGTGATGACGGCATAGAACAGGGAGATCATCCTGTCCTGCTGGGGCGAGTGGGTGGACCGGGGCCTCATGTACATAAATATGGCCGCCCCGTAGAAGAGCGAGACCACAGTCAGGTGGGAGGCGCAGGTGGAGAATGTCTTGCGGCGCCCGGCGGCCGTGCTCATCTGCAGGATGGTGGCCAGGATACGGGAGTAGGAGACGAAGACCAGTGAGAGGGGAATGATGAGGACCAGCACGGCCACGGCGAAGATGACCAGCTCGTTGACGTAGGTGTCGGCGCAGGCCAGCTTCAGCACCTGGGGCGCCTCGCAGAAGAAGTGGTCGATACGATTGGGCCCGCAGAAAGGCACGTGGAAAGTGCAGACCGTCAGCACCACCGAGTGGAGGAAACCGCTGACCCATGACCCTGCTGCCAACTTGGCACAGGCCTGGCGGCTCATCACTACGGTGTAATGCAAAGGGTTGCAGATGGCGACGTAGCGGTCGTAGGACATGACGGCCAGCAGGAAGCACTCAGTCACCCCGAAGGCAAAGAAGGCGTAGTTTTGGGTGGCGCACGCCAGCATGGAGATGGTGTGGGTGCGGCTCAGGAAGTGCACCAGGAGCTGCGGCACCGTGCTGGAGATGTAGCAGATGTCGATGACCGAGAGATTGCGCAGGAAGTAGTACATCGGGGTGTCCAGGTTGGAGTCGGTGCTGGTGAGCGTGATGATGATCCCGTTGCCGGCTAGGGTGACCACGTAGATGGCCAGGAACAAGGCAAAGAGCAGCCCCTGGCTACTGGAGATGCTGGCGAAGCCTACCAGGACGAATTCTTTCACCACCGTCTGGTTCTCACCGGCTGCCGGCATCGGTCCCTTGCTGCAGGAAGGAAAAAGGGGGTGGCTAGAGATGGCGGGAAAACAAGAACTACAGTTCACCAAAAATACCCAGCTTTTGGCATTTCTTTTCATTCCACATTGGAACAAAAGTGAGGCCTATCCAAAAAATGTATGGAAAAAAACTTACGAGAGATCCACCCCAGAATAGCCAATAGAGGTGGTTATGGGGCTCACGTGGCAGATGGGAGACCCAGGTTCAAGTCTCTCTTGTGCTCTAACCACTGAACTACAGAGCCAGCCTCTGGCTTGGTCTTCACATCTCTCTTTGGAGCTGTTCCGCTGTGTATAAATAGCTCAATGTTCATTGGGCGTTAGGGAAAGAAGGAGTCCGTAGCCCAGGATTTGGGCACTTGCCTGCTAGGTGAGATGACTGGGTCAAGTCATTCACACACGGCAGGGCTGGAATTTTGATTCCCTTACGCCGGGGGCGCTCTTACATCTGGGCGATTGGCTGAACTTGAATGACTCCCCCGCCCACCCCCACTCGGGTTTTGACCAGAGGTCCCATCCCAGACCAACTGGCATTTTCAAACAACAAAATCTTTCCTTGAAAATGTTCCAACCAGCTCTCCTCAGAGCCCATGAATAAGGATACAGTTCTGTCACAGAGGCCATGGATTCTGAGACTTTCTGGGAACTCTGTGACTACTTCTGGGGCAGAGCGGGAGCAGCTGTCAGCCCCAGGGCCCCCAGAACTGTGGCGTCTGGGGTGGGGTTGGCACCCCAGGGCTGGAGCAGTGGTGGTCCCTGACTTTTATTAAATACTTGTGACAGAATCTTAACCTTACCCGTGAGGACGCTATGCACCTCTGTTTCTATATATGATCCCCCGACACACACACAATTGTCGTTGCTCCTCTGCTGCAGACAGTAGAATGAGGATAACTGCAGCAGATGAAGATGCACAAAGCTACCTGCTTCTGTAAATGACCCCACCTCCTTCTGCTGCTGAGAATAGACCGGAGGGTATCCAGTTTGAGGAGAAATCCAGGATGAGCCAGCATTGCAATTCCAATTTTCCCTGGCTCCTAGTGGAATAAGTGGGGTTGCAAACACTTTCGAGGAGAGAGCTAAAATTCAAAGGGATCTTGATAAATTGGAGGACTGGCCGATAGACAACACAAGGAAATTCAGCAAAGACAAATGTAAGGTGTCAAGTATCAGGGGGTAGCCGTGTTAGTCTGGATCTGTAAAAGCAGCAAAGAGTCTTGTGGCACCTTATAGACTAACAGACGTTTTGGAGCATGAGCTTTTGTTGCATCCGACGAAGTGGGTATTCACCCACGAAAGCTCATGCTCCAAAACGTCTGTTAGTCCATAAGGTGCCACAAGACTCTTTGCTGCAAATGTAAGGTGCTGCACTTAGGGAAGAAAAACCAAACGCACAAATACAGAATGGGGGCTAACTGGCTTGGCAGCAGCACGGCTGAGAAGGATCTGGGAGTTGTGGTGGATCCCAACCTCAACATGAATCAGCAATGCGATGCTGTTGCAAGAAAAGCAAATTCAATTTCGGGTGGCATTAACAGAGGCATAGCATGCAAGTCCCAGGAGGTGATGGTACCCCTCTACACGGCGCTGGTCAGGCCTCAGCTGAGATCCTGGGTTTAAATTTGGTCACCGCTGTATAGGAAGGACGTAGAAAACAGGAAAGGAGCCAGAGACAAGCAACAAAAATGCTGAAAGGGATGGAATGCCAGCCCTATGAGCAAAGGCTGAAGGACCTGGGTATGTTCAGTTTGGAAAGGGGGGACATGATAATGGTCTTCAAATACTTGAAAGGCTGCCATAAAAAGATGGAGAACAGTTGTTCTCTCTTGGAACAACAAAGGACAGGACAAGATGCAATGGGTTCAGACTTGAGATTTAAGTTAAATATCAGCAGAAACTTCCTAACCGTAAGAACAGTAGGACAATGGGACAGATGCCTAGGGAGGTCCTGGAAGCTCCTTCATGGGAGGTTTTCAGAAGGAGGCTGGAGCCATCTGTCTTGGATGGTTTAGACACAACAAATCCCACCTCTTGGAAGGGGGTTAGACTAGATGACCCTTGTGGTCCCTTCTCACCCCACGGTTCTCTGACTCTATAAGGGAGAACATCACAATGGCTGGCAATGCTCAGAGCTGCACACCTCAGCTTTTACATGATTCCCTGCCTCTCTGCCCTCAGAGACTCATAGACTTTAAGGTCAGAAGCGACCATTATGAACATCTAGTCTGACCTCCTGCACAACTCAGGCCACAGAATCTCACCCACCCACTCCTGTAACAAACCCCTAACCTATGTCTGAGTAATTGAAGTCCTCAAATCGTGGTTTAAAGACTTCAAGCTGCAGCGAATCCTCCAGCAAGTGACCCGTGCCCCATGCTGCAGAGGAAGGTGAAAAGCCTCCAGGGCCTCTGCCAATCTGCTCTGGAGGAAAATTCCTTCCCGACCCCAAATATGGCGATCAGTTAAACCCTGAGCATGTGGGCAAGACTCACCCGCCAGCACCCAGGAAAGAATTCTCTGTAGTAACTCAAATCCCCCCATCTAACATCCCATCACAGACCACTGGGCATATTTACCTGCTAATAATCAAAGATCAATTAATTGCCAAAATTAGGCTATCCCATCATTCCATCCCCTCCATAAACTTATCAGGCTTAGTCTTGAAACCAGATGTCTTTTGCCCCCACTGCTCCCCTTGGAAGGCTGTTCCAGAACTTCACTCCTCTAATGGTTAGAAACCTTTGTCTAATTTCAAGTCTAAACTTCCTAGTGTCCAGTTTATATCCATTTGTTCTTGTGTCCACATTGGTAACTAATTCCTCTCCCTCCCTGATATTTATCCTTCTGATATATTTATAAAGAGCAATCATATCCCCCTCAACCTTCTTTTGGTTAGGCTAAACAAGCCAAGCTCTTTGAGTCTCCTTTCATAAGACAGGTTTTCCATTCCTCAGATCATCCTAGTAGCCCTTCTCTGTTCCTGTTCCAATTTGAATTCATCCTTCTTAAACATGGGAGACCAGAACGGCACACAGTATTCCAGATGAGGTCTCACCAGTGCCTTGTATAATGGTACGAACACCTCCTTATCTTTACTCCTCACTCCCTTGCTACAGGAAGCGGGCTGAGGGTGAACATCGCAGCACACGAACAGACTCAAAGCCACCTCCCTCTGCTTCTCTAAAACGATTTGGCTTGGCCACCAATCTCCTGCTGCCAAGAGTGGAAGGAAGTGGTGACCACTGCAGCACATGAGATTCTCCAAGCTAAACACTCCAGCTTCTATCAATAATTCCACACCCCTTCTGCCTTCTCATCGTCCTCCTGCTTCTGAGAGTGCAATTCAGAACAGCATCATAGCACACGGTGATGCTGAGAGCTACCCACTTTCAGAGTGCCCCCTTCCCCCTCACTGCTCCCTGGCTGCAGAGAGTGGACTGAGGGTGAACATCAGCCACGGCAAAGGAAGATGCTCCAAGTGACACACTCCTACTATAAAGTTTGTGGACAATGCCAAGCCGGGAGGGGTTGCAAGCGCTTTGGCGGACAGCATGAACATTCAAAATGACCTTGACAAAGTGGAGAAATGGCCTGAAATAAATAGGATGGAATTCAAGAAGGACAAATGCAAAGTAACCCCACTTAGGAAAGAACAATCAGATGCACACATACAAAAAGGGGAAAGGACTGCCTAGGAAGGAGTACTGGGGAAAGGGATCTGGGGGTTAGAACAGATAACAAATTAAATACGAGTCAGTGATGTAACACTGTTGCCAAAAAAGCAAACATTACTCGGATGTATTACCAGGAGTGTCATGAGCAAGACACGAGAAGTAATTCTTCTGCTCTACTCAACACTGATAAAACCTCAGTTGGAATATTGTGTCCAGTTCTGGGCACTGCACATCAGCGAAGATGCAGACAAATTGGAGAAAGTCCAGAGGAAAGCAACAAAAATGACTCGAGGTCTAGAAAGCGTGACCTGTGAGGGAAGATTGAAAGAATTGGGTTTGTATAGTCCGGAGAAGAGAAAACTGCAGCCCCCCCCCCCTGCACATGATCACAGCCTGCAAGTTTGTCAAAAGTTGTTATAAACAGATGGATGATTAAATTGTTCTCCTTAAACACTGAGGACAGGACAAGAAGAAATGGAATTACATTGCAGCAAGGGGGGTTTAGGTTGGACATTAGGAAAAACTTCCTAACTATCAGGGTGGTTAAGCACTGGAATAAATTGCCTAGGGAGGTTGTGGAGTGTCCATCAATGGAGGTTTTTAAGAACAGGTTGGACAAACACCTGTCAGGGATGGTCTTAATACTTAGTCCTGCCTCAGGGCAGGGGACTGGACTAGATGACCTAACAAGGTCCCTTCCACTCCTACATTTCTATGATCTTATAGATGATTCTGCCACTCTCATAATTTCTTCCCTGGTAGCCAGGGTGGAATGAGGAGCGACATCACATAGCACATGGTGATTTTCTTCACATGTCGGATGTGGATGGAGAGCAACAACTGTAATTTTCCATTTAGGTGGTTAAGCCAGATCACATGACGATGCTCAAAGCGAAATGTTCCTGCTTCTCTATAAATGATCCCCCCACTTCCTGCCATTATCCCCTGCTGCAGAGAGTAGAACGAGGGTGAATCTCTCTCAAAGGAAACCCTCCCATTTATCCAGCCAAACTAGCTCCCCAGCCGCTGTTGAGGTCTCACTGCAGGGATTTTTGGGACCTGACTACATGAGGGGACATCTTCCAGAGAGGGTCGGCTAAGCTGATATGAAATCTGGTCTCAGCCATAGTGTGGAGCCAGGTTTTTAAAGGTCCTGATGTGTTTATACTGAACCGGGCCAAGAATATGGAATATGTTGCAGGGAAAACAGAACAGCCGCTAGCTTCATTGCATTCGGGGCTAAGAGTAACCCCAGGTTGCCCCACCACTCAACCGTTTCCCCCACAGATTCAGTCTTGTCATACAACACCCTCAGCCTGCTGCTTGGAAGCAGAGAGACAAAGGGAGACGATATGGTCATTGGTTTTGTAACGGGAGGGGTTCAGATTAGAGTTGGTCAGAAAATTTTCATCTTCATCTTTTTTTCCCGGAAAAAAATGCCTTTTTTTGGTCACAATTGAAACGTTTCCAGAGAGCGTCAATTTTGATGAAATTTTGTTTAGGAAAGAACAAAACCCCTTAAATGAAGCATTTTGATAATGATGCTATGTCCTCTTTTGACGTTTTCAGAAGGGAACGTTGTGGGTTTTTCCTTTCAAAATGACTTTTTTGAAAACAAAATTAATTGTTTTTTGACAGAAAACAAAAACTAAAAAGTTTTGAAAGGGTGAAACTGGAATAAAATGTTGCAATTTTATCGGAAAGATTTGATCAACCCGAAACAAATTTATTTCAGAATTCCATCTTGCAGTGAATTTTGAAATGTTGGAACAGAAAACTCTCTGGATCTGAGAGTGAGGGGAGGGGCAGGGGGGGAAAGAAAGAGAGAGAGAGGGGTGTGTGGATGGGGATAGATAGATAGATAGAGGGGGTGGATGGGGATGGATGGATAGATAGATAGAGGGGGTGGATGGGGATAGATAGATAGATAGATAGGAAGGTGTTGGGATAGATAGATAGATAGATAGATAGATAGATAGATAGATAGATAGATAGATAGATAGAGGGGGTGGATGGGGATAGATAGATAGAGGGGGTGGCTGGCTGGGGATGGATACATAGATCATAGAATCATAGAATCATAGAATTCAAGATCAGAAGGGACCATTATGATCATCTAGTCTGACCTCCTGCAAGATGCAGGCCACATAAGCCAATCCCCCCACTCCTTAAGCAAGCGACCCCTGCCCCATGCTTCGGAGGAAGGCGAAAAACCTCCAGGGCCACCGCCAATCTACCCTGGAGGAAAATTCCTTCCCGACCCCAAATATGGCGGTCAGCTGAACCCCGAGCATGCGGGCAAGACTCTCCAGCCATACCCTCCAGAATAAACCTAACAATATCTTATCATTGACCCATTCTACTAATTACCAGTGTGGCACTTAATTGACCTTTTGACTAAACCCGTTATCCTATCATACCATCTCCTCCATAAACTTATCTAGCTTAATCTTGAAGTCATGGAGGTCCTTCGCCCCCACTGTTTCCCTCGGTAGGCTGTTCCAGAATTGCACTCCTCTGACGGTTAGAAACCTTCGTCTAATTTTAAGCCTAAATTTCCTGACTGACAATTTATATCCGTTTGTCCTCGTGTCCACATTAGCACTGAGCTCAAATAATTCCTCTCCTTCCCTTGTATTTATCCCTCTGATATATTTAAAGAGTGCAATCATATCTCCTCTTATCCTTCTTTTGGTTAAGGAAAACAAACCGAGCTCCTCAAGTCTCCTTTCATACGACAGGCCTTCCATTCCTCGGATCATTCTAGTGGCCCTTCTTTGTACCCGTTCCAGTTTTAATTCATCCTTCTTAAACATGGGACACCAAAACTGCACACAATACTCCAAATGTGGTCTCACCAACGCCTTATATAACGGGACTAGCACCTTCTTATCCCTACTAGAAATACCTCGCCTAATGCATCCCAAGACCGCATTAGCTTTTTTAACGGCCACATCACATTGCCTACTCATGGTCATCCTACGATCAACCAGGACTCCTAGGTCCTTCTCCTCCTCCGTTACTTCCAACTGGTGCGTCCCCAACTTATAACTAAAGTTCTTATTAGTCATCCCTAAATGCATAACCTTACAGTTCCCACTATTGAATTTCATCCTGTTACTAACACTCCAATTTACCAGGTCATCCAAATCTCCCTGAAGGATATCCTGATCCTTTTCCGAATTTGCAATACCTCCCAACTTGGTGTCATCCGCAAACTTTATCAGCCCACTCCTACTCTTGCTTCCCAAGATAGAGGAGGTGGGTGGGGACAGATAGGTAGATAGATGGGGTGGATGGGGATGGATGGATAGATAGATAGAGGAGGTGGGTGGTGATAGATGGGTGGAT
>ML123449.1:173131-199888 GCA_003846335.1 Cuora mccordi | reverse complement strand
GATGGGGATAGATAGATAGAGGGGGTGGCTGGGGATAGATAGATAGAGGGGGTGGATGGGGATAGATAGATGGGGTGGAAGGGGATAGATAGATAGATAGAAGGAGGGGGTGGATGGGGATAGATAAATAGACAGAGTGGGTGGATGCGGATAGATGGGTGGATGGGGATAGCTAGCTAGATAGATAGAATTAAAGCACCTCAGAGAATCAGGAAAATGCTCTAACTAACGGTCCCCGTCCTCTCTGAGATGCTCACACGGGAGGAGCTGTAGCACCGCAGAGCAGAATTGTTACCGGAAGAACCAGCCCCCCGGGGTGAGATTCCATCTCCAGCATGTACCTGGCCGGGGCAGGTGCCTGGGGGGTCCAGTGCAGGCAGCACACAGTGTCGCTATCTTCTCCGTCCTGGGCTTGGAAAGAAACTGCCAGTAAGGGAGCAATGAGCTACAAAGAGAGATGAAGCGGCAGGGACAAGGGGCTTGTGTGCGTGTCTCTACTAAGGGACTTAGATGGGCCCCATCACCGCAGTGTCTGAACCCCTGGTAGTCTTTACTCACAACCCCCCTTTCCCCTATAGGGCAGTGCTATTATGTCCATTGTACAGATGGGGAAACTGAGGCACGGAGAGGCTACGGGATTGTCTAAGGTCACACAGGAAACCGGTAGCAAAGCAAGGAGTTGAACCTGCGTCTGCCGATTACTGGGCTAGTGCCCTAACTAATCTCCCAGCCTTTCCGTATGGGTTTCTCACCCCTTGTTCTGAAGCAGCGGGTGCTGGCCACTGTTGGAGATGGGATCCCAGATTCGATGGGTCCCTGGGCAGATCCAGTCTGGCAATTCCTACCCCCTACAATAATAGCATGGCTAAGTCTGTACTTAGTGGCACCAGCTAACACACCGAAAAGCCGGCTCCCCCTGGGCGGTAGCTACACACACCAGCTCCGGCAGATCTGAAGCCACAGTCAGAAAGTAACTAAGACAAACCTACTGTTGCATCAGTAGCCCGCAATCCATGGAAGATGATGGGATGAGAAACCAGATGGATAATAGAGCAGGCAAAAATCCCACACTGGTCGAAAGGGGTCTGTTTCTGGCCTGCAGGCTGTCTCTGCCACTCGCGTCTATGAGTCTAGGAAAGATGCTAAAGGATTTTACCTGAGGTGCATGAAAAGGAAGGAGCATCGAGTCAGAATCCAAGTGTCCCTGGCCCTGAGAGGAGAATGTCGTTTGCGACACGCCCTGCGACACACCGCTATTATAAGGTTGTGGCATTTCCAGCACTCGTCACTGCCAGAACAAAGGTGTCCCTGGAGGCCAACGGGGCAGATCCGTAGTTGGCGTAACTCCTTGTTGCTCCATTGGAGTGGATATTGGTTTACATCAGCTGAGGATCTGGCCCTGATAACACACGGGTGAGGCTCGAAAAAGTTTTTGGGGGCCTTTCCTCTCCCTGTGGCATTGGGCGGATAATGAAACAAGTTATAACGAGCCAATTAACGGGAAGGTCTCTGGTGGCCCGGAACACTCAGAGCTCATTAATCTCCACGATGGTTTCAACAGATGTAAAATAACAACTCAAAAAGAACTTCCAGCTGGAGATCTGGCCCACTGACCTCAAAGGAGCTTTGGCCAATTCATGAACTAGTGAAATACAGAAAAGAAGATGGAGCTACTGTAGGGTGGTTGGAAAACCATTCCCAGAGAGCAGTTATCAGGGTTACACAGTCAACCTGGAAGGGCAGATCAAGTGGGGTCCTGCAAGGATCAGTTCTGGGTCTGGGTCTGTTCAACATCTTCATCAGTGATTTAATTAATGGCATAGAGAGAACACATATAAAGTTAGCGGGTGATACCAAGCTGGGAGGGGTTGCAAGTGCTTCGGAGGATGGAATGAAAATTCAAAATGATCTGGAGAAACGGGAGAAACGGTCTGAAGTAAATAGGATGATATTCAAGAAGGACAAATGCAAAGCGCTCCGGGGTTAGAGTGCATCACAAACTAAACATGAGTCAAGGATGGAGATATCCCTATCTCAGAACTGGAAAGTCATTGAGCCCAGCCCCCTGCTTTCACTAGGAAGACCAAGTATTGATTTTGCCCTAGATCCCTAAGTGGTTCCCTCAAAGATTGAGCTCACAACCCTGGATTTAACAAGCCAATGCTCAAGCCACTGAGCTATGCATCCCTATACCCCAGCCTGCTGTGTCTCTGTACCCCTACCCAGCCACTCCCCTGTCGCTGCGTAGCTCTGCACTCCTCCCCCATCACCATGTGGCCCTGCACCTCCACGCCCATTCAGCCCCTGCCCCAATCTGTCCCCCCCACTAGCCCTTATGAGCCCCTGTCTGACCCCCACCCCAACCCCACATGGTCCGTCTCCCCATAGCCCCTGTCTCCTGACCTTGCCTGACAGCTGCAGCCAAGAAGGCTCTGCAGGCTCTTTCCTAGCTGGTGGGGAGTTGCTGCTTTGTTCTGTCGCCACAGCGCCCTCTGGTGGGCAAATGGTGGAACTGCAGAAATTATTTTCTGCCGGGAGCTGCTGCTGTTCTTGTGCCATAGCGCCCCCTGATGGTCAAAAGGCTGAACTGCAGAGACATTTTGGCAGCAGTATTTTTCTGTAAAAAAATGAAAAATACGCAAGCTCATTAATTACGTACACGTGCAATAGCGCAGAATTCCCCTAGGAGTAAGTCTCCTTAACCTCTGAGGACAGGACACAAAGCAATGGGCTTGAATTGCAGCAGAACAGGTTTTGGTTGGACTTTAGGAAAAACTTCCTGCCAGGGTAGTTAAGCACTGGGACAAATTACCTAGGGAGGTTATGCAATCGCTGCCTCTGGAGGTTTTTAAGAACAGGTTAGACCAGTGGGTCTCAATCTTTTTTGGACCAGGACCTATCTGTAAACATCGATGGCCAGTCCTGACCCAGTAAATAGCTCAAGAAGAAAATACACAAGTATTTTCTCCCCAAAATACTTATTATGCAGCACAATCACCCCCTCCCCTCCGCTGCCTGGCACACGCAGCCTTAGCCCTGGCACGGACCCTGCAATCACTGTAGCCTCCCCTGCGTTTACTTCCTCACCCATCGCTTGGCGCTCCATGCGGCCTCCCCAGCAGCATTGCTACCAGCCCGCAGTGGAGCGCAGTCCTGGAGCCTCTGCCCCCTACTGCCTCCCGCGCTCTGCGGGGCGCTGTGCCCAGCTGCTCCCGAACTGCCCAACTCTGCCAGCTTCTTGGGAAAGGCCAAACATGGGTTCCCGGCCCCTGGCTCCCAAGTGAGCTCTGCGGTGCTAGCAGTGGTGCCAGCAGGGACACACTGTGCATAGCCAGCCTGTGGCTCTGCCGTGAGCACCCAGTGCGCCGGGCAAAGTTTGCACAGGCACCTGCAGGGCAAGCCACTTGCAGAGCACCAGGTGCAGTGGCCGCAAAGGCACCCCCATGGGGACTGTCCCCTTCCCACAGCTCCCCAGAACTCCAGTATCCCCCCTCCCCCAGTGTCTACCAGCTCTCCTGGGCTGGGAATGGGCTGCTTGGCCACCCTCCCTCTCGTGGCTGGTGCAGCCCAAGGCTGGGAGATGAACCCAGGGCACTGAAAGTTCCCCAGGGGCACTCAGGGATGGCGCTGGGGCTCGGCAGGAGACCAGGCAGTTCCCTCCTGCCAAACTGCGCTTGCTTTCCTTGCCTGCAGATTTCCACCACCTGCCTCCCCACTGGATCTGCCACATGTCACCTGAGCAGCTCAGCGGGCCGCTTCCGAGGCAGCGGAGTGCCAGCAGAGGCCACCGTGCACGTGGCAGACGTAGGCGGGCAGGACAGGACTCCCCACCACCTCCCTTCCCTCTTTCAATCACTCTCTGTTTAACCTCAGTGCCCATTGTGAACTGGATAAAGAACTGCACCTGTCCTCCAGCGTTGAACGATTAGCAGCCTCCACTGGGGCCATTCCAACCACTCATATCTGAACCACGTCGCTCTCCGGTCGTTCTGTAAGAAGGTGCAGTCTGGTTTGGCTCTGGTTTCTTGAGAGAACAAGCACATTGCTGGGTTTCAATGCAGAACTCCGATTTGTTGTTTTTTTAGGTTTTTTGCACACATTCAAAATCTTGTTTCCCAGGCAGTGATTGGCTGTGTGCCACCATTCCCCCAGACATTCCCAGGAAGAAGAGCCAAACACAGCTGGAGCTTTCCAAATAACTATATAAGAAAGTGCCACTGTGTTTGAATGTTCTTTCTGGAGCTGACTCCTTCAGGGATTTCACCCCTCGCCTTCCTCCAACCTCCAAGAGACTCTCTGGTTTCTGAGAAATGTTTCCTATCGGTGAGAAGTCAAACCCAAACCATCCGAATGGACCTTCATTGACCTACCACCACAATGGGAGCACTTGCTGGAACATTGAGAGAGATACATGCTCTCCTGGTGAGGCATCGATCAGGTGAAAAAAAAATCCAGCATTGTCTCCGCACAGCACAAATGATGATGCTCAGCGATATCTTTCCTCTCTCTCAAGTTTTCTGTCTCTGTTTTCCTTTTTACATTGACTGTATGTATAAATTCAAAGCTCATTTTGAACCTGCAGGTTGTCTTACCCTAAGAGAGGATAAAGAACTGCACCCGTCCTCCAGCACTGAATGATTAGCAACCTCCACTGGGGAAATTCCAACTAGTCATATTTAAAAGACTTCACTCTGGGCTCATTCTGTAGGAGTTGCAGTCTGGTTTGGCTCTGGTTTCTTGAGAGAAGAAGCGCATTGCAGGGTTTCAGTGCAGAACTCCTACTTTTGGTTTTTAAGGTTTTTTTTGCACAGATTATTGCTATTATTGTAGAGGAAGATTTCCCAGGCAGGGGCTGGTTGCCGGTCACCTTTCCCCCAGGTATTCCCAGGAACAATGGCCAAAGACACCAGGATATTCCTGTATAAATAAGAAAGTGCCAGTACATTTGGATATTCTTTCTGGAGTTCACTCCTTCTGGGATTCCCTCCCCCATTCTCCGAGAGACTTTCAGGTTTCTGAGAAATGTTTCCTATTCATGAGAAGTCAAAGCCAAACCTTCTGAATGCAACTTCACTGACCTACCACTTGCTGGAATAGTGAGAAAGGTAAGTGCTCTCCTGTTGAGGTGTTGGTCAAATTTTCCCACATAGCACAAAACGATGACACTCATTCATACGTTTCCTCTCTTTTCTCGAGTGTTTTCTCTGTCCATTTTCCCTTTTTCATCGACTCTGTGTTTCAATACAATGAGCATTGAGAACGGCAGGTTGTCTTACCCTAAGAGAGGATAAAGAACTGCCCCTGTACTCCAGCATTGAATGGTTAGCAACCTCCACTGGGGAAATTAACACCCATCATATCCTGGGCTGCCCGGGGGGGGCGGGGGAAGGGGGCGGTGCAAGTGGGGCAATTTGCCCCAGGCCCTGGGTCCCGCAGGCGCCCTGCGAGCCCTGGCCTGGTGGCGGTCTGGGTCTTTGGCTGGCATTTCGGCGGCAGGGGGCCCTTCAGTGCTGCTGAAGACGCAGAGCGACTGAAGGGTCCCCCTGCCGCCAAAATGCCACTGAAGACCTGGACCACCGCCAGGTGAGTACAAGCGCCACAGCTCCCTCACTTTGCCCCAGGCCCCCTGAATCCTCTGGGCGGCCCTGATCAGATCTAAACCACTGCACTGTTCTGTAGGAAGGTGCAGCCTGGTTTGGGTCTGGTTTCTTGAGAGAACAAGCACATTGCTGGGTTTCCGTGCAGAACTCCGATGTGTTGGTTTTTTATTTGTTTTGCACAGACTAATGCTCTTTTTCCCGACAGGAAGATTTCCCAGGCAGGGGCTGGTGGTCTCCGAGCATTTCACCAGACATTCCCAGGAAGAATACCTGAACGCAGCTGGAGCTTTTTGAATAACTGTTTAAGAAAGTGCCATTGTGTTTGGATGTTCTTTTTGGAGCTGACTCCTTATGGGATTCCACCCCTCGCATTTCTCAAAGTAGAGATCATGTGTGTTTTTTTGTGTGTGTGTGGGGGGGGAGATTCCTGGGACATATACCCTCCCCAATTTGCTGGTTGGCTTGCACTAAGAATGCTCACATGCACTTTGCATGCTTAGTAACACTGCTGAGGCTTGGTGCCCTCACTGAGCTCCCCCACTATCGGCAGGCACAGATCTTCAGGGGGCTGTGCTTCCTGAGAACTTTTCCTTTTCATAGAAGCAGCAAAGAATCCTGTGGCACCTTATAGACTAACAGACGTTTTGCAGCATGAGCTTTCGTGGGTGAATACCCACTTCTTCGGATGCAAGCGAAGTCATATCTTTTCATGCGAAGTCATATCCAAACCATCCGAACGGATCATCACTGACCCAGCACCCCAACGAGACCACTTGCTGGAATATTGAGAAAGGTAAGTGCTCTCCTGGTGAGAGATCGTTCGAGTGAAAAATTACAGCATTGTCTCCACACAGCACAAATCCACAAGGCTCATTCATATGTTTTCAGGCTGTTTCTCACACTCAGTTTCCTCTTCTCCAATTACTGATCGAATAAATGCAAGTATTATTGTAAACTGCAGGCTGTCTCATTCTAAGGGTATGTCTTCACTACCCGCCGTATCGGCGGGTAGCAATCGATTTCTCAGGGATCGATATATCGGGTCTCATCTAGACGCGATATATCGATCCCCGAACGCGCTCATGTCGATTCCGTAACTCCACCAACCCGAACGGCGGTAGCGGAGTCGACATGGGGAGCCGCGGACATCGATCCTGCGCCGTGAGGACGGTAGGTAATTCGATATAAGATACTTCGACTTCAGCTACGTTATTCACGTAGCTGAAGTTGCGTATCTTATATCGATTTTCCCCCATAGTGTAGACCTGCCCTAAGAGAGGACAAAGAACTGCACCAGGCCTCCAGCGCTGAATGCAGAACAACCTCCAAAAAGGAAATCCTAACCAATCCTGTCTTAACCACAGCACTCTCTGGCCATTCGGTAGGATAGTGCTGCCTGATTTGGAGCTGGTTTCTTGTGAAACACGAGCACATTGCTGGGGGCTCCATGGAGAACTCCTCCTTTTGTTTTGCAGCATCCGATGAAGTGGGCTGTAGCCCATGAAAGCTTATGCTCTAATAAATTTGTTAGTATCTAAGGTGCCACAAGTACTCCTGTTCTTTTTGTGGATACAGACTAACACGGCTGCTACTCTGAAATCTTTTCCTAGAGAAATCTTCACCTGGATGTGGCTGGCTGGCAGCCACCATTTCCCTCCAGAATTCCCAGGAACAATAGCCAAACACAGCTGGCACTCTTTGAAGAGCTAAATAGGAAAGTGCGGCTCTGTCTGGGCATTGTTTCTACAGTGGAGTCCGTACAGGATCCTCTCCGTCGGGTGCTTCCAACCTCGAAGCGAGTCCCTGATTTCTCAGAACATTTCCCAGTGATCAGAAGGGGAATCCACAGAATCACAATGGAGCTTCACTGACTTTGCAACCCAAGAGGAGCAATGGCTGGAATATTGACGGGTAAGTGCCCCATGTTGAGGCCTGGGTTAAGTGAAAAAAATCCAGCGTTTTCTCCGCACAGTTCAAACCAGTGACTCTCATTCAGATCTCTCCTCTCTCTTAAGTCTTTTCTCGCTGTTTTCCCTTTTCCATCGACTTTTTAAATTCTCTGATCGTGGTGAACTGCAGATCGTGTTACCCTAGGACAGGACATAGAACTGCACCTGTACGCCAGTGCTGAATGATTAGCAACCTCCACTGGGGAAATTCCCACCAATCATATCTAAACCACTGCACTCTCCGGTCGTTCTGTGGGATAGTGCTGCCTGGTTCGGATCTGGTTTCTTGAGAACCAGCACATTGCTGGGTTTCAATATGGAACCAGGGCCGCCCGGGGGGGAGAGGGGGGCAAGTGGGGCAATTTGCCCCAGGCCCCGCAAGAGCCCCCACGAGAGTTTTTCAGGGCCCCTGGAGCGGGGTCCTTCACTCGCTCTGGGGCCCCCAGAAAACTCTCGCGGGGCCCAGGCCCCCAGAGCTTCTTCTGCTCTGGGTCTTTGGTGGCGGGGGGTCCTTCCGCCCTGGGACCCATCGCCGAAGTGCCCCGAAGACCTGTGGCAGAGGGTCCTTCCGCCCCAGGACCCGCCGCCAAAGTGCCGGGTCTTTGGCGGCAATTCGGCAGCAGGGTCCCCTGCTGCCAAAGACCCCAGGCCCCCTGAATCCTCTGGGCGGCCCTGTAAGGAACTCCTGTTTGTTGCTAGGGTGACCAGACAGCAAATGTGAAAAATTGGGACAGGAGATGGGGGGTAATAGAAGCCTATATAAGGAAAAAAAACCCCAAAATTGGGACTGTCCCTATAAAATTGGGACATCTGGTCACCTATTTGTTGCTTTTTGTTTTTTTTGCACAGACTAATGCTCTTTTTTCCTAGAGGAAGATTTCCCAGGCTGCCTGCCACCATTTCCTGAGACATTCCCAGAAACAACAGCCAGACACGGCTGGAGCTTTCTCAATAACTACGTAAGAAAGTGCAAGTCCATTTGGATGTTCTTTCTGGAGTTGACTCCTTCTGGGATTCCAACCCACTTCTTCCTCAAACCTCAAGAGTAAAACCTTTATAAGCAAATACACGACTTGGGAGCCTACAGTTATTTCCACAGTGCATTCACGGGATGTGTGATTGCAGTGTAGAGATACCTATAGTCCTATTTTACCCACTTGTTAATTATCTGGGTTCCAGAATTTGGAGAAATGGGGGTAATAAATTAGAGTTAGAATAATAAGGGGATGTCTTCAATGCAGAGAGAGAAGTGGTGTACTATGTGACAGGAAGATACTAATAAGATTAAAAGGGAAAGTCTATAAAAGGGTGGTCCATATATTTTTAATGTATGGTGCTGAGTATTGGGCAACAATGAAGACCCATGAGCACGTGGTCTGCTCCACAGGAATGCAAATGTAGCGATGGATGAGTGAGGAATGCTTAAAGTAACACCCATAAATGGGAAAATGAGGTCGCGCAGGCTCAGGGAGATTGGTCATGTAACGTTCTGTCCTGGCAACTATGTGAGTAAGAGTCTGACAGATGAAGACTGACGGAGAAAGACAGAGAGGCCGACCCAATGACAAAGCGGTGGGATGTCACAAAGGAAGATGTGGTGCAGAGAGAGGATCTGGTATCGAGCAGAGCACTTTGGAGGGAGAGGACTTGTCGAGTGGAATGCCAGGACCAATAAGAGTGAAATTTTCAAACAAGCCCTTTGGTGCTTTCTCTCAGGCTGCCTTTCCCATTAGGAGGTGCTCCCCAGAAACATCCACAAAACTAACTCATTGTTCAAACTAACTCAAAGACTTTAAGACCAGAAGTCACTAACTCACTGGTCAATATTGTCTCTTTGTTTCCTGGTACTTCCCTGTACAATGCTGATAAATGCAAAATGATGCACATTGGAAAACATAATTCCAACTACAAATATAAAATGACGGAATCTAAATTAGGTTTCTGTGTGTACCGTGAAATTGACATTTATTGATATTAACCAACGAAAATCCAAGCCTAATAATGACCAATCCAATCTCATGCTTCAGGGTCTCCTCTGGGGTCAGGAGGGAATTTTTACCAGTCTGAGGATGTGTGTGGGGGGGGGGAAGGAAGGGGGGGTCAACTTCCTGCGAAGCATCAGAGACCAGCCACAACTAGAGATGGGATAGCAGTTGGGGTGGACCCGTGCTCCAGGGTAGGAAGGAGAATCCTTTGTCTTCGGTGCTGGGCAATTGTCTCTTGCACAAGGGTGCCCCAAACTCAGATTTGGGGTCAAGAAGGCATTTCCCCCCAGATCATATTGGCAAGGAACCTGGAGGTTTCCCTCCTTTCTCTGCAGACTGGAGCATGGGATGCTTGGTGGCATTAACTGGGCACACACTGTCTCATCATTTCTACTCTGTTGCAGGGTTCAGTCATTAAGTGGTGCCTCTGGAGTTATCAAACACTGTGGTAGGGATCTTAAACCCCCTGCTTCAGGGCTGAAGCTGATCTCTTTCTATTAGAGACCAAACTGAGACCTAATAGGGGAGGGGGGCAGATTATTTCCCATCTATTTCTTGAGGTCTCTTACACCGTCCTCTGGAGCAGGATAGACAAGATCCTGGGCTATATGGACCTTGGGTCTGGTCCAGTCTGGCAATGCCTATGATCTTGCACCCATTGGTCTAAAGGGTGTGGGAGTGAGCTCTTTGTTATTGAAAGTGGTTAGGTGCTTCTGGAACCAGAAATATGTTGTTTAATTAGCCTGGTACTAGGAAACCGAACACAAAAACGGGCATCAGGACTCCTGGGTTCTATCCCTGGCTCTGGGAGGACAGTGGGGTCTAATGGTGAAAGTGGGAGGCCTGGGAGTCATCATTACTGAATTCTATTGCCAGCTCTGGTAGGGGAGTGTGGCTTAGAGAATTGGGGGCTGGGAGCCAGGACTCTTAGGTTCTATTCCTAGCTCGGGGAGGGGAGTGGGGTCTAGTGGGTTAGAGCATAGGACTAGGTATCAGGACTCCAGGGTCCTAATTCCAGTTATGCCACTTGTTCTTTCTATGACCCTGGGCCACAGTTTTCCATCTGGAAAATAGAGGGATAATAATATATACAGAACAACCTCATATGAAATTAATAGATTAGATGTATGCAAAGTTTAATAATCAGTAAGATTTATGTAGGTTTAGTGGGGTGAGATGTTCAGAGGAAGATTTTAAAACACTGTTATTATTTTTAACACACCCATCCGCCATTTTATTAGGATAGTTTCATGGCTGAACTTGTATTTAAAATCCGCAAGATTTTCAAGTTATGTTTATGTCATAAATAAACAACCTGTTATAAATACAGGATCTGTCACATGGGATGTTGCGTGTATTTCTTTTTAAGCAAAAATAGTGTCATTTGTCATTATTTAGAAAGGTAAGTCAGTGAAAACTGCTGGTTATTTGGCGTTTGGCTAGCACCTTCATTCACACATATTCAAGAATATTTCTACATTAAACCTCCCATACACAGGGAAGAATTTGGGTCAGAATTGTGCTGTTCAAATGGGTTCATCCCTGTGGCATCACATTTTGGAATTTTAACCTCTTTTACCCACCCCACTCTCTACATTGCATCCAATTCTAACATGCATTTGAGTCCATCCCTCAGTGATTGAAGTTGATGACTGAGCAGGAGTTAACACCCCATTGAAGAGGATTAATCCGCAGTTCAGTTTCACACTCCTTTGATATGGCTGGATAGAGAAAGAGCTATTGTTCCCCTCCAGGCAATAAGCAGCTTTTGGCAACTGCCTCTAGTGATTAAAGACCCCAGGGGAGTTAGAACAGAGAAGGCTAGTCTGCTCACAAATTTTGTACCTGTCCAGATAGGAAGCTGATGTCAGACTGCCATCCTCACCCCAGAGATCCCCAGGAACTTTATCCAAACAACCACACACAGCCATGCACTCATTTATGAAAACACGGTCAAACACACACAGAATCATGCACTCCCACATGTACAAACACAAGGTAACACATACTCACATATAAACACAATCAAAGAAACACACAGCCCACAAACACAGGCTCACACAATTAATGTCCAGAGAGTACATGAGCTCAACTCATATACAAACAAAGAGCAGAGAGACACTCACACACTCCATGTCCAGCCAACAGTATTTAAACACTGAGATACAAACACACAAACATGCACTCTTGTGTGTCTTAATAAGAAAGGGCTTCCCTGTTTGTATACTGTTCCTGGAGCAAAATTCACCCCGTGAAACTAGAGTCATAGAATCATAGGATGGGAAGGGACCTCACAAGGTCATCTAGTCCAGTCCCCTGCACTCATGGCAGGACTAAGTATTATCTAAACCATACCTGACACTTAGGGTGTTTCTTTAATTTGCTTTTAAAAATCTTCAGTGATGGAGATTGCACAACTGCTGTAGGCAATTTATTCCAGTGCTTAACCACCCTGACAGTTAGGAAGTTTTCCCTAATGTCCCACCTAAACTGCCCTTGTTGCAATTTAGGCCCATTGCTTCTTCCCCTATCCTCAGAAGCTATGGAGAAATTTTTTTCTCCCTCCTCCTTCTAACATCTTTTGATGTACTTGAAAACTGTTATCATGTTCCCCTTCAGTTTTCTCTTCTCCAGACTAACCAAACCAATTTTTTCAATCTTCCCTCAAAGGTCATGTTTTCTAGACCTTAAACCATTTTTGTTGCTCTTCTCTGGACTTTTCCCAATTTATCCACATCTTTTCTGAAATGTGGGGCCCAGAAATGGACACAATACTCCAGATGAGACAGTATCAGCATGGAGTAGAGCTGAAGAATTACTTCTCGTGTCTTGCTTACAACATTCCTGCTAATACATCCCAGAATGCTGTTCGCTTTTTGACGTATATTTAATTTGTGATCCAATCTGACTCCCAGGTCCCTTTCCTCCCTCCCAGAGCCCCCCCGAAACTCCCTCCTGGAGCCTGCACCCCACATCCTCTCCTGCACCCACCTCCCTGCTCTAGCCCTGAGCCCACTCCTGCATCCAAAATCCCTCCCACAGCCCAAACCCTGCACCCTCTCCTGCACCCCAACCTCTTGCCCCAGCCCAGATCCCACATCCCTCAATCAAACTGCCTCCCAGAGCCTGCACCCCGCACCATCTCCTGCATCCCACCCTCCTGCCCCAGCCTGGTGAAAGAGAATGAGGGTAAGGGAGAGCAAGGGAGGGAGGGAGTGGGGATAAAGTGAGTGTGGGGTGGGAAGAGGAGGGGCAGAGGTGGGGCCTGCAACTGAGCGGGAGGGTTTGGGGGTCCCCTCAAAATTTTAAATCAAAATGGGTATCCTTGAGTTGCTGAAGTTTGAGAACTGCTGCTCTAGGCCATTATATAAACCACTGATGAAGTGGACCCAGAGCTGATCCCTGTGGGATCTAAACTACTTTAAATCATACTTTTAATTAAGACGGTGGAATTTTGTGTATACACTGTTGGAATTTCTCTTGAGCCCTTAGCCTCGTGGATCGCAAGAACTCAGCTCTAATTCGGACTCGTCACTCAGGTTTCTTTATTGGTGAATACTAACCGTTAGAACTGATCAGACTTATGTGTAGCGGATGGCAAGGGGTATAGCACAAATTCAAAGAATATTGGTTACTGTATATACAAATGTGACCCTGTGCATATGTCTTCCAATCCACATCATTTCATGCACTTTAAGAGTGCTCAAATATCAGAGAGGTAGCCGTGTTAGTCTGGTTCTGTAAAAGCAGCAAAGAATCCTGTGGCACCTTATAGACTAGCGGACGTTTTGCAGCATGAGCTTTCGTGGGTGAATGCCGGCATCCGACGAAGTGGGCATTCACCCACGAAAGCTCATGCTGCAAAACGTCTGTTAGTCTATAAGGTGCCACAGGATTCTTTGCTGCTTTTAAGAGTGCTCAGGTTACTTTAGACCCGGTTCCTGTTTGTATCATGCTCTGTTGATGTGCCACAAGTACAGAGCGTATTTGGTTAGCTCCCTCCTTGTATTTTGTTAGTTTCCTCCCTGTCTGCTAAGTCTCCTTCCACATGATCTTAGCCATAGCTGCTGAACCAATTATTGCTTGAACTTGTTTTTACATAGCTTGTCTCTTGCCTTGTCCTTTACTGCTGGACCCACTCAGAGCAAGTGAGGCCTACAAAAGACACAGAGCTCTCAGTGTGACGAAATAGGAATGTTCTTAATGTTTTCTCTGAATACTGTGTTGGTGCCTCAATGTCCCCTATGCAGTTCTTAAGTATCTAGCAGAGCAAAGGGCCAGTGCACTGAAATGCATGACACTCTGTTTCCTAGCAACTGATGGCCTGGGCCCCTCCTCTGCAAAGGTGCCAACTGAAGGTGTTGGAGACAAAGGGGTCAGGTGACCTCCTGGCCCGGGAAAGGAGCTGAGCAGAGGAGGAGGGGCTGGAAGAGGTTTTAGTCTGGAGCTGGCTGGGGACGAGGAGCGAAGTGCAGACATGGGGGTCTGGCTCACTGCCCCCCAAAATGGACCCGGCGGAGGGGTCCCGTTCGCTGTACCTACAAGCTCTGTTTTAGACCCCATTCCTGTCATCGAATAAACCTCTGTTTTACTGGCTGGCTGAGAGTCACGTCTGACCGCGAAGTGGGGGTGCAGGACCCGGTGGCTTCCCCAGGACCCCACCTGGGTGGACTTGCTGTGGGAAGCGCACGGAGAGGCAGAGGATGTTGAATGCTCCAAGGAGAGACCCAGGAGGTGAAGCCGTGTGAGCTTCTTGCCCTGGAGACAGTCTGCTCCAAGGAAGAGGAGGCTCCCCAAAGTCCTGACTGGCTTGGTGGGGAGCAGTTCCAGAGCATCGCCCGGGGGACTCCGTGACACTCAGATACACCAACACACAACCATGCAGAAAAGCAGAAAAGCAAATAAACATGCTCACACACTAAACACCATGAACCACACACTGACACAGAAACATGCACTCACTGAGTGGTTAAACAAGAAAGCAACCTTGGTTTGGATTCTGTTCCTGGAGTTAGGTAATTGAGATGGTACGAGGACACTAAACATAGGAGCAGGTATTATGACTCTTGGGTTCTATCCCAGCTCTGTGAGGGGAGTGGGGTTTAGTGGTTAGATTGAGGTGTCTGGGAACCAGGACTCCTGGGTTCTTTGCCTATCTGAGTGTGGTCTTGTGGGTTAGAGCAGAGGGGGCTCTAGGGTTTGGGGTCTATCAGTGGCTCTGGGAGGGGAATAGGCTTCACTGGTTAGATGGAAAGGGGCTGGTAACTAGGACTTATGAGTTCCAGCCCTGGCTCTGGGTGAGGAATGGTGTTTAATGGGTTAGTATGAAACCCATACTGGCAGTTAGGAGTCCTGGTTCTAGGAGGGGTATGGGGTGTAGAGGATAGGACTTGGGCTCATGTCTCCAAGGTTATAATTCAAGCTATGCCACTGGTTCTTTGTGTGACTTTAGGTAAGTCTCTTCCCTTTTTTGTGCCATGGTTTTCCATATGGAAAATATAAGGATAACAATATGTACAGAGCAACCTCATATGAGAATTAATAGTCAGGTCATATTTCTGCCAGGTTTGATAATTGGTTAATATTTCTGTAGGGATAGTGGTGATATTGTTTTTACTTTTTCAACACACACACACACACACACACACATATATTTTGGATCATTTAATTCCTGAACTTGTATTTAAAATCACAACGATTTTCAAGTTATATTTATGTCACAAATAATCAACCTGTCTGTAAATAAAGGACCTGTCATGTAGGATGTTGTCTGTATTTCTTTTTAAGTAAAAATAGAGTCCTTTTTCGTTTTCAGTAAGTCAGTGGAAACAGCTGGTTTATTTGGTGTTTGACTTTCACCTTGAAAAACATATGCGAGAAAGTTTCTTCCTGAAACCTTCTCTAGACAGGAAAGTCTTTGCTTCAAAATTGTGTTATTGAGATGGTTTTGTATTTGTGGCATCACATTTTGGAATCTTAACCTCTTTTCACCATCCCTGTCTCTCAGTTGCATCAAATTGTAACGGGTTTGATTCCAACCCCAATGATTGAAGGAGCTGACTGGGTGGGAGTTAACACCCCATTGAAGTGGATTAATCAGCAGTTCAGTTACACACTCCTTTGATGATGCTAGATAGAGACAGAGCTATTGTTTCCCTGCAGTTAATGAAGAGCATTTGGCAACTGCATCTGGTGATTAAAGAGCCATGGGGAGTTAGAAAAGAGACACTCATTAGGCCTGATTTGCTCACAGATCTGTAGCAGTACAGGTAGGAAGCTGAGGTCAGACTGCCATCCTCATCACAGAACGCCCCAGGAACTATATACAAACATCCACACACAGCCTGCCAGAGGTTTGTAGCTGGACATCAGCATCACAGATTGGGAGGCAGCCCATCTTGTGTGTTCGGAGGGCTCAGGGGTCACATAGCCTAGGCTCCACCCCAGGGACCTTGTCACAACAGTGCTGCTTTGTTTGGACTCTGTTACTTGAGAAATATTCACCTAACTAAATCAGAATTACCAGTGTGGTACAGACACTCACATACACATAAACACACAGCAACGCATGCTCCTATACACAACATGTAGTGAAACCCATGCTTACAAACCCAGTCTGTCACGCACACGCTAACAGTGACTCAAACACACTGCCATTGGCAGATTCACACACACAATCACATGGACAGAAACCAGGGCCGGTGCAAGGATATTTTGCACCCTAGGCAAAACTTCCACCTTGCGCCCCCACCTCTCCCCCCAGAGCATCGCTTATTATAAACTTTCAAAAATAAATACTGCATAATGTGGCATTGTTCATTAGAATTAATACACATTTGGCTTGACAATTTATTAATTTCATTATTTAATCTACATATTTAATGAAAATAAATGAATAACCTGACAGGGTGTGGGGCTAGTTGGCTTCGGGCAGGGGGGTGCGGCAGGGGCTGGCTGGAGACAGGTGGTGTGGGGCTGGCTGCGGGCAGGGCAGGGGGTGTGGGGCTGGTTGGAGATGGGGTGTGGGGTTGGCTGGAGTCAGGGGGTGCGGGGCTGGCTGCAGGCAGGTCAAGGGGTTCAGCAGGGGCTGGCTGGAGACAGGGGGTGTGGGACTGGCTGAAGGCAGGGCAGGGGGTGTGGGGCTGGCTGGAGACACGGGGTGCAGCAAGGGCTGGCTGGATACAGGTGGTGTGGGGCTGGCTGCGGGCAGGGTAGGGGGTGTGGTGCTGGCTGCGGGCACGGGGTGCAGCAGGGGCTGGCTGCGGGCAGGGCAGGGGATGTGGGGCTGGCTGGCTGGCTGCAGGCAGGGGGTGCAGCAGGGGCTGGCTGCAAGCAGGGCAGGGGGTGTGGGGCTGGCTGGCTGCAGGCAGGGGGTGCAGCAGGGGCTGGCTGTGGGCAGGGCAGGGGGTGTGGGGCTGGCTGGAGACAGGGGGTGTGGGGCTGGCTGTGGGCAGGGCAGGGGGTGTGGGGCTGGCTGGGGGCAGGGCAGGGGATGCAGCAGGGGCTGGCTGCGGGCAGGGTGGCAGGTACCGGGGCCATCCCTAGATATTCTGGAGCCCTAAGCAGCCCCCCCATGGGAGGTGGGGGTGTGATACCAGGGTTACACAGTTAGCCGGCGCCGGGTGAGCATCCCAGACATTTTGGGCACCACTTTTTGGCCCTCAAATCTTGGCGCCCTAGGCGGCTGCCTAGTTTGCCTAGTGATTGCACCGGCCCTGACAGAAACACAAACACACACACACACACAAAGGGCTTCTCCACACTTACAAGTTTGCAGCTTTAACAATAAGCCCTTCTGCCACTCAAGCTTATTCCCATGATGGGCTTTAAGCCCAAAATTCTGCTACTGAGATAGTTTGTCTTTATGCTCATCCCATTTTGGACTCCTATCCCCCTTCTCCATTAAAGGGCTGGTTTAAACCATACACTGGCGTGGCTACAGCGGAGAGGGCTGCCCTTCTTTTATAGAGATAGCTCCATCAGTATAAGCTGTAGTGTAGATGCACTTATATCAGTCCTTCCTACCCATTTACAGCTAAACCAGCCTTAAACATGGGGCCACTCCGAGGCCTGGTGTTAGGCTCTGCTCTGTGTCTGAGATCATGTAGTGCAGACATTATTACAGTAATGGAGCTGTTCTTCTGTCACTGTCATAACTACACCTCCTGGAGGGGCGATGGAAGAACTCTTCCTTAGACCTAGGGCTGGCTTCACTGGGCCTCAGGTCAGCCTAATTGTGTCTCTCAGGGGTGTGAACAAGTTCCTGTAGCCTATATCTCTCGGGTAACTGGTATAAACGGAGCCAGCAGAATAACTATGATGCCATTACAAGCTGCGTCTACACTAGGAGTATTTGCCTGTGTAGCTGTACCAGCAAAATTAGTGCAGACAGGTCCTCAATCTGTAAAATGTGTCCTTTTCGAGTGTGGGGTTCAGTCAAAACCAGCAGTGATGGAATGGGGGAGCTGGTGGGGAGTTGACACCCCAGTGAAGTATTTGGGGTGTTAGAGGAGTCAGTTATTTTATTGCTGCTGTTTTGTGGAGGAGAATGTTATTGCAGACACAGAGCAGAACGGCCCTGTGTTGAAGGCTGGTAGATGTGTAAACGTACAGCAATCTATACACAGAGCACAAAACAGGACCCCAAATTCCTAACCACATGGCTTCTCTCTCTGCTGACTTTGCAACCAAGCTGCTAGCCCTGTATCAGCAATATCCCAGCAGATGAGGCTAATGTCATATAGGCTGAAATCAAAGGTAACTCCGTTGCTCTTGCACCATCATAAACTGGTGCAACATGGCCTATAGATGCACAGAATGTGACACGGCCACACACAAACATGAACACAATCCCACATAAACACACATGCCCAAACAGACAAACAGAGGGAACCAGAAAACCACTCCAGTCCAGCAGGCAGACAGAGTCACCAAAAAATGTGCTCAGGTACACATGATGCTTTAGTGCAGAAACATACACACTCACACATTATAAAAAAAAAAAAAGGGAGATATCCCATCTCCTAGAACTGGAAGGGACCTTGAAAGGTCATCAAATCCAACCCCCTGCCTTCACTAGCAGGACCAAGTACTGATTTTTGCCTCAGATTCCTAAGTGGCCCCTTCAAGGATTGAAGGTTTTTAAGGTCAGGCTTGACAAAGCCCTGGCTGGGATGATTTAGTTGGGTTTGGTCCTGCTTTGAGCAGGGGGTTGGACTAGATGACCTCCTGAGGTCCCTTCCAACCCTGAGATTCTATGATTCTATGAACTCACAACTCTGGGCTTAGCAGGCCAATGCTCAAACCAATGAGCTATTCCTCCCTATGAAATCAAGGATACACTTGCATGAATAGACATTGAAATACCACACAGAGATGTGCGTGGCCTTCTGCTATCACATTTTTTGACTCTCAACCCCATTTCCCAGCTCAGTAGCTGAACTATATTAAGCTCTAGCATGGATATGAGTCTACAGCCTCAAGGCCAGGCTGGGGGAGAGGAAGGCTAAAAACCCAATGAGCTGGAATAGCCCCTGTTGGAGTCTGGTTTATGTCAAAAAGTCCAGAAGTGTGTGCCCAGAGCTGGACCCCAAATTCCTATCCCCGTGGCTTCTCTTTCTGCTGCCTTTGGAAACCATTTGCCAGCCCCATCCCATAAGGTTCCCTGTGGGTGAGGCTGGGGGTTTTCCTGAATGTTTGCAACATCATCTGATTTAATCACCAGCTCAGCCTGATGCTCCTTTGATGTGCCTGGCTATTGTTCCCTGCAAGTCCATGAAGACCATGTGGCGACTCCCTCTGATGATTAAAGGGCGGGGAGGGACTTGGGAGGGAGACACTGAGCTGGGGCCCCAGAATATAAGAGAGGTTGGAAAGGCTCAAGGCCAGGAGACACCACAAGTCCTGGGAGAGACCGTGCTGCCTCTGAGGCCCAGCTTTGCCAGAGCGCCTGATGAGATGATGCTTTGCCTGGAGACATCCCAGCCAGCCTGGACCTGGGGAGAATGAGACTCACACACTGATGGGTAAGTCCTGCTCTGCTTTGCAGACCTGACACTTGATTTTTTTGAACCTTAGCAGCATAGTTTGGATAAAAACACTGGTGCTTCTCCTGGGAAAAGGAAGCCAGAGGACATATCTAGTTATCTGATGTTGGCCACTGTAAGCAAGAAATTAGACTAGAGGGATCATAGATCTGTTTGTGTCTGGTAATTTCTATTTGTTCCCCATCTTCTTTCTCAGCACCTCTCTCAGCACCTCTCTCCTTTCTTTGTCTTTTGTCTTTTGTCTTTTGTTTTCTCTCCATCCAGCCTTCTGCCTTTCACTCTTTCCCTGTCTGTGTCTCTGACCGTTTTGCTCCATGTGTTTAGCAATAGTTTTTAAATGGAAGGTGCTGCTTAGTTTGGATCTCATTGACAGAGACAAACTTCAAAGCACATTGCTTGGTTTTCCTGGTAAGATTTAGTGGCTTCTACTGAAAATTGCCCTGGCAAAAAGCTTTTCTACATTTGATAGAAAAGCCAGTACAGGAGGACATCTTTTCCTCATGTTTAAGCCAGACTGGAAGTACATTAGTTCTATACTTGTGTCTGTGTGTAGAATATTTTCTTCTTGGGTTTCCTTTGAAAATCAGAGACATTTTCATTCTCTCTCTCTCTTTCTTTTCACTCTCTCACTCTCCCTTCTCTCCCGTGCCCCAGGAGGCGCTCTGGTGTCAGAAAACTTTTCCCATTCATGAGAAGTCATATGCTAAGTATCCAAATGGTTCATCACTGACCTACCTCCCCAATGGGAGCACTTGCTGGACTATTGAGAAAGGTAAGTGCTCCTCTGTTGAGGCATCGGTCAGGTGAAAAACTACAGCCACCATTTCCCCCCCAAATTCCCAAGGACAATCTCCAAACACAGCTGGCACTCTCTGAAGAGATAAAGCAGAAAGTGCTGCTCTGTCTGGGCATTGTTTATTCAGTGGAGTCCACACAGGATCCTCTCTCTCAGATGCTTCAAACTTCCAAGAGAGTCCCTGATTTCTGAAAACATTTCCCAGTGATCAGAAGCGGAATCCACAGAATCACAATGGAGCTTCACTGACTTTGCATCCCAACAGGAGCACTTGCTGAAATATTGACAAGGGTAAGTGCTCCCCTGTTGAGGCATAGGTTAAGTGAAAAAAATACAGCATTTTCTCTGCACAACATACAATGGAGACTCTCATTCATATGTTTCCTCTTTCTCTAATGTTTTTTCACTCACTGTTCCCGTTTCCATCCAGTGTATGTTTAAATTCAGTGATGATTGTGAATGGCAGGTAGTCTTATCCAAAGACAAGTTGAACTGTACCTGAACTCCAGCGTTGAAAGATTAGCAACCTCCACTGGGAAAATTCCCACCAATCATATCTAAGCCACTGCACTGTCTGGTCTTTCTGTAGGCTAGTGCTGCCTGGTTTGGATCTGGTTTCTTGAGAGAACAAGCACATTGCTGGGTTTCAGTGCAGAACTCCAATATGTTTTTTGCTTTTTTTGCACAGACTAATGCTCTTTTTCTCTAGAGGAAGATTTCCCAGGCAGAGGCTGGCTGGCTGCCAGCATTTCCCCAGACTTTCCCTGGAACAATAGCCAAACACAGCCGAAGCTTTCTGAATAACTAAATAAGAAAGTGTCAGTGTGTTTGGATATTGTTTCTGGAGTTGACTACTTCAGGGATTCCACCTCTCGCCTTCCTCCAACCTCCAGGAGAATCTCTGGTCTCTGAGAACTTTTCCCATTGGTGAATCGTCAAATCCAAACCATCTGAATGGATCATCACTGCCCTACGGCCCCAACGGAAGCACTTGCTGGAATATTAAGAAAGAAATTGCTTCCCTCTGAAGTGTAGGTCAAGTGAGTATATACAGTCTTTTCTCCACATAGCACAAAACAAGGACTCTGATTCACATGCATCTATCTTTCTCAGGTGTTTTCTCTCTCTGTTTTCCCTTTTTCAATGACCCTTTGTTTTAATTTAATGATCATTGTAAACTGCAGATAGTCATATCCAGAGACTGCATAAAGACCCAGACCTGTACTCCAGCTTCAAATGATTAGCAAATTCTCACCAATAATATGTAAAGCACTGCACCGTCCGGTCATTGTGAAGGATAGTACTGCTTGGTTTGGATCTGTTTCTTGAGACAACAAGCACATTGCTGGGTGTCCATGGCAAACTCCTCCTTTGGTTTGCATTGGTTTATGCTTTCTTTTTCTAGAAGAGTGACCTGGATATGGCTGGCTGGCAGCCACTATTCCCCCCCATCCCCTCCAAAAAATTCCCAGGAACACTATCCAAACACAGCTGGCGTTCCTCTGGAGAGCTGAATAAGAAACTGCTGCTCTGGCTGGGCATTGTTTCTGCACTGGAGTCCATAGGGGATCTTATCAAATGGATTCTTCAAAGCTCCAGGTGAGTTCTTTATTTCTGAGAAATTTCCCAATGGTCAGAAGATGAATTCACAGAATCACAATGGAGCTTCACTGACTTTGCACCCCAGAAGGAGCACTGGCTGCAATATTGACCAGGGTAAGTGCTCTCCTGCTGAGGCATTGGTTAAGTGAAAAAACAACAACCAGATTTTCTCTGCGTAGCACAAAATGATGATGCTCATTCATATATTTCCCCTCTAACTCTCTCTCTAGTGTTTTCTGTCTCTGTTGCCTTTTCCATTGACTGTATGTTTAAATTCAGTGACCGTTGTGAAATGCAGGTAATCTTACCCCAAAACAGGATAAAGAACTGAACTGTACTCCACCTTTGAATGATTAGCAACCACCACTGGGAAAATTCCCACTAATCATATCTAAACCACGGCACTCTCTGGTTGTTCTGTAGGATAGTGCTGCCTGGTTTAGATCTGGTTTCTTGAGAGAACAAGCACTTTGCTGGGTTTCAATGCAGAACTCCGATGTGTTGGTTTTTCTTTTTTGGCACAGACTAATGCTCGTTTTCTCTAGAGGACAATTTCCCAGGCAGAGGCTGGCTGGCTGCCACCATTTCCCCAGAACAATAGCCAAACACAGCTGGAACTTTCTGAATAACTAAATAAGAAAGTGCCAGTGTGTTTGGATGTTCTTTCTGGAGTTGACTCCTTCAGGGATTCCACCACTCGCCTTCCTCCAACCTTCAGGAGAATCTCTGGTCTCTGAGAACTTTCCCTATGGTATGAATGGACCATCGCTGACCTACCGCCCCAACGGGAGCACTTGTTTGAATATTGAGAAAGGCAAGTGCTCCCCTGTTGATGCATCGGTCAAGTGAAAGAACTACAGCATTTTCTCCACACAGCATCAATCCACAATGCCTATTTCTACTTTTTCAGGCTCTGTTTCGCTCAGTTTCCTCTTCTTTAATCACTGAGAATTTAAATGCAATAATCATTGTGAACTGCAGGGTGTCTCAATCTAAGATATGACAAAGAACTGCACCTGGCCTCCAGCACTGAATGCGGCGCAACCTCAAAATAGGAAATTCTAACCCATCCTCTCTGAACTGCATCACTTTCTGGTTGTTCTGTAGGATAATGCTGCCTGGTTTGGGTCTGGTTACTTGAGAGAACGAGCACATTGATGGGTTTCAATGGTTAACTCCAATTTATGTTTTGTTTCACACAGATTAATTTTTTCTTTTCCTAGAAAAATTGTCTCCTGGATGTGGCTGGCTGGCAGCCACCTCTCCCCACCAAATTCTCAGGAACACTTTCCAAACACAGCTGGCACTCTCTGAAGAGCTGAATAAGAAAGTGCTGCTCTGTCTGGGCATTGTTTCTGCAGTGGACTCCATACAAGGTCCTATCCATCAGATGCTTCAAACCTCCAAGAGATTCTCTGATTTCTGAGAACATTTCCCGATGGTCCAAAGAGGAATGCACAGAATCACAATGGAGATCCACTGACTTGCACCCCAACGGGAGCACTGGCTGGAATATTTACAAGAGTAAGTGCTCCCCTGTTGAGGCATAGGTCAAGTGAAAAAACGCTGCATTTTCTCCCCACAGCACAAAGGTGACTTGCATTCATATGTTTCCTCTCTCTCGACTCTTTCCTCACTTTCCTTTTCCATTCCCAGTTGAAGTTCAATGATCATTGCAGGTATTCTTACCCTTAAAGACTCCTTATGGATTTCCACCCCTCGCCTTCCACCAACCTCCAGGAGAATCTGTGATCTACGAGAACTTTTCCTATTGGTGAGAAGTCAAATCCAAACCATCCAAATGGACCATCACTGACCTACCACCCAAATGGGAGCACTTGCTGGAATATTGAGAAAGGTAAGTGCTTCCCTTTGGAGGGATCGGTCATATGAAAAACCGCAGCATTGTATCCACACAGCACCAATCCACAAGGCTTAATTGTATGTTTTTAGTCTCTGTCTCACTCTCAGTATCTTCTTCTCCAATCACTGATTGTTTATATGCCATGATCCTTGTGAACTGCAGGCTGTCTCACTCAAAGATAGGACACAGAACTGCACCTGGCTTCCAGCGCTAAATGTGGAGCAACCTCAAAATAGGAAATTCTAACTAATTATGTCATCACCGCAGCACTCTCTAGTCCTCTGTAGGACAGTGCTGCCTGGTTATGATCCCATTTCTTGTGAAACATAAGCACATTGCTGGTGTCCATGGAGAACTCCTCCTTTTATTTTGCATTGGTTAATGCTTTTGTTTCCCAGAGTAATGTTCACCTGTTCGTGGCTGGCTGGAAGTCAAAGTTTCCCCCCAAACTTCCCAGGAACAATCTCCAAACACAGCTGGCACTCTCTGAAGAGCTAAATAATAAAAAAAAGTGCTGGTCTGGTTGGGCTTTGTTTCTACAGTGGAGTCCATACGGGATCCTCTCCGTCCGGTGCTTCCAACCTCCAAGAGAGTCCCTGGTTCCTGTGAGCATTTCCCAATGGTCAGAAGATGAATCCACAGAATCACAATGGAGCTTCACTAACTTTACACTCCAACAGGAGCACTGGCTGGAATACTGACAAGGGTAAGCGCTCTCCTGTTCGGGGATTAGTTAAGTGAAAAAATATACAGCATTTTCTCTGCCCAGCACAAAACAATGACACTCATTCATATATTTCTCTTTCTCTCTCTCTCTCCATTCTCGCTCATGTTTAATCTCTCTTTTCCCTTCTCTGTTATCTGATTGTGAACTGCAGGTAGTCCGAGTCTAAAACACGATAAAGAACTGCACCTGTACTCCCGCGTTGCAGGATTAGGAACCTCCATAAGGGAAATTCCCACCAATCATGTATAAACCGCTGCACTCTCTGGTCGCTCTGTAGGATAATGCTGCCTGGTTTGGCTCTGGTTTCTTGAGAGAACAAGCACATTGCTGGGCTTCAATGCAGAACTCTGAATTGTGGGGAGGGAGGCGGTTGTTTTTGTGCTTTTTGTGTGTGTGTGTGGTTCTTTTTCGTTTTTTTTTTAATCCACAGACTTATGCACTTTTTGCCTAGAGGAAGATTTTCCAGCCAGGGACTGGCTGGCTCCCACCATTTCCCCCAGAGATGCTCAGGAAAAATAGCCAAGCACAGATGGGGCTTTCTGAGTAACTGTACAAGAAAATGCCAGTGTGTTCGGACGTTCTTTCTGGAGTTGACTCCTTCTGGGATTCCACCCCTCGCATTGCTCCAACCTACACAAAAATCTCTGGTTTCTGAGACATATTTGCTATTGGTGAATAGTCAAATCCAAACCATCTGAATGAACTATCACCCCAACGAGAGCACTGGCTGGAATATTGACATGGGTAAGTGCTCTCCTGTTGAGGCATAGGTAAAGTGAAAAAAATACAGTGTTTTCTCTGCACAGTACAAAACAGTGACTCTCATTTTTTCCTCTCACTGTTCCCTTTGCCATTGACTGTATGTCTAAATTCAGTGACCATTGTGAATGGCAGGTAGTCTTATCCAAAGACAAGTTGAAGAACTGCACCTGAACTCCAGCGTAGAATGATCAGCAACCTCCACTGGGGAAATTCCCACCAATCATATCTAAATCACTGCACTCTCCGGTCGTTCTGTGGGATAGTGCTGCCTGGTTTAGATCTGGTTTCTTGAGAGAACAAGCACATTGCTGGGTTTCAAGGCAGAACTCCAATTTGTTGTTTGTTTTGTTTTTTGCACGGACTAATGCTCTTTTCCTCTACAGGATGATTTCCCAGGCAGGGGCTGGATGGCTGCTACCGTTTACCCCAGACATTCCCTGGACCAATAGCCAAATACAGCTGGAATTTTCTGAATAACTCAGTAAGAAATTGCCAGTGTGTTTGGACATTGTTTCTGGAGGTGACTTCTTAAGAGATTCCAACCCTCACCTTCCTCCAACCTCCAGGAGAATCTCTGGTGTCTGAGAACTTTCCCTGTTGGTAAAATGTTAAAAATCCAAACCATCCAAATGGACCATCACTGACCTACCGCCCAAATACTTGCTGGAATATTGGGAAAGGTAAGTGCTTCCCTTTTGAGACATCGGTCACATGAAAAACTGTAGCATTGTCTCTACACAGCACCAATCCACAAGGCTTAATGGCATGTTTTCAGGTTCTGTCTGACTCTTGGTTTCCTCTTCTCCAAACACTGACCATTTAAATGCAATGATCCTTGTGAACTGCAGGCTGTCACTCAAAGATATGACAAAGAACTGCTCCTGGCCTTCAGCGCTGAATTCGGCACAACCACAAAATAGGAAATCCTAGCAAATCATGTCATAACCACAGCACTCTCTGCTCACTCTGTAGGACAGTGCTGCCTGGTCTGGATCTTGCTTTTGTGAAACACAAGCACATTGCTGGGTCTCCATGGATAACTCCTCCTTTTGTTTTGCAGAGATTAATACTTTCTTTTCCTAGAGGAATGTTCACCTGGTCATGGCTCACTGGAAGACACAGATTACCCCAAAATTCCAGAAACAATATCCAAACACAGCTGGCACTCTCTGAAGAGGTAAAGCAGAAAGTGCGGCTCTGTCTGGGCATTGTTCCTACAGTGGAGTCCATACAGGATCCACTCTGTCGGATGTGTCCAACCTCCAAGAGTCCCTGATTTCTGAGAACATTTCCCAATGGTCAGAAGAGGAAACCACAGAATCACAATGGAGCTTTGCTGACTTTGCACCCTAACAGGAGCACTGGCTGCAATATTGACACTGGGCAGCAGTTCTGCAGAAAAGGACCTAGGGGTTACGGTGGACGA
>ML123449.1:67005-98131 GCA_003846335.1 Cuora mccordi | reverse complement strand
TCCTCCCTCCCTCCCAGCTCCAATCAGATGTAAAATGCAGGAGGCACCGGGGGGGGGGGCGGGGCAGGGGGGAGTGGGAACACTCGGGGCAGAAGGGAGAGCAGTGGGCACCTTCGGAGGGATGGGTGATGGCGGGGCAGGGGGATCTGTAGGAGAGTTGGGGGAATGGCAGGGCATGGGATGCCCTGGGAAGCGTGAGGGATGGCGGCGCAAGGGGTGCACTTGGAGGCATGGGGGATGGTGGGGCAGAGGTTGCCATTGGAAGAGTGGAGGGATGGCAGGTCAGGGGAAACCATAGGGGGCAGTGAGGAAGGCAGGGCAGGGGGCACCATCAGAGGGAGGGGGGATGGCGGGGAAGGGGACACCATTGGGTCTGGGGGCACTGTCAGGGGTTCGGGCAGCGGGCACCGTTGGAGGGTTCGGGGACATGGGGGGATACAGGGGGGGGGGACATTTCTTCTTGCAAGGCCTGTAATTTTGCAGAGTCTCCTCATCCTGAATGATTAACACCAATAAAGTGTTGGAGCCTCCTGGGGCCTCGTGTCTCTGTCCGAGTGTCTGTCTCCCACCCCTCTGTCCGTGTGCCTGGACTTTACACAGTGTGGGAGGCCTCGCAGCCTCCCTGGCAGTGCCCCCTTCATTGGGCCAGGCCTTGCCCCCACTTTTGGCCTGGGGCTCCCCCTTGGGAGTGAGGCCGGGCAGCCTTTGCCAGACACCCAGCTCGCTATGGATCAACCTGGCCATCTGCTGCCATCTGCTGCTGAGGGGGAGGTAGACACATGAAAAACACACGGGGCAGGCCCCAGTTTGCATGTTTCCTGCCAGCCCTGCACTGGCTGGATCAGACGGGGGGAAGCTCAGCGGGGGCTGAGAGGGGTCGGGGAAGATCTGCCCTGTTTGCTCTGGGCGGGTCCATGAGATTGGCCGGCACGCGCTGCACCACGAGAACTGGTGGGCAAAGCGCCCTGGCTCCAGCACTGGGCGCACGTCCACCTGCAGTGGGACGTGTAGGTGCCCCGTCACTCCACGGGGACCTGCAGCTCCCCGGACTGACGGGACAAGATTCCAGTCAGTAGCTGGAGGCTCTGAGGTGCTGCGCTGGGGATGGGGGACGGGAACAGGGGGCAGGAGAGCCGATTAGACAGAAACCTGGGCCTGCCCTGGCTTGGTAAGTCGTACATGCCTGTTCGTTTCATCCAGCTTCTCCCCTTGAGCCAGATTAATCTGCTTGTTAACCAGGCCGGGATCCACTGACGTGGACAGGTGGGTGGTAACGGCCACGGCTAGGGTCAGGTGCCTGTCGCTAAAGCCCGAGCTTCATAAGACAATTCAGAGAAGGAGCAGGTTTCTGTTCCGTGAAGGCGGCTCTAATCAAACACAAGAGAAACCCGATAAAGCTTTAAAATCCGAGCAATCGCCAGGGAAGGGATTGTAGTAATCAGAACAAATTCTATTTAATGGAATATTACAAGGATCGTTCAATTCCACAAATAAGAAGTGACAGGGAAAGACTTGTACGTCCCTCCCACCCAGAGCCGTAACTAGGTATTTTTGCACCCAAAGCAAGAATATAAAATTGCGCCCTCCCCCAGGGGCGGCTCTTTGGCAGCAATTCGGCAGCAGGTTCCTCAGTCCCTCTTGGAGGGAAGGGCCTGCCGCCGAATTGCCACCGAAGAATGAATGAAGTGGCAGCAATAGAACCTGTGATTTTTGGGGGTCAACTCATGATTTTTGACAGCTTGGGCTGGTAATGTTGCTTTGGTTCCAGTCCAGTTCCAATCCAGAAAGGGACTCACAGGTTAAGAGAGGAGGGAGGTGCTGGATATCAGAGGTGGCAACTGGGGATTAGCAAGTGTCCTGAGAATGCTGGGAGTTCAGGCTTGCAGGGCAGGATCAGGGGTGGCAGGTTTGTAGAAATTTTGGTGGTGCCCAGAACCTGCCCCTCCAAATTCCCCCCCCCACACCTGCCTAAGGCTCTGGGAGGGAGGTTGGGTGAGGGAGGAGGTCTGGAGTGCAGGCCTTAGGCTGGGGCAGAGGATTGGGGTTCAGGCTCTGGGAGGGAGTTTGGGGATGGGAGGGGGTGCAGAGGGATGGGGTGCAGGGGTGAGGGCTGTGGGTTGTGGCTGCAGATGAGGGGTTTGGAGTGTGGGAGGGGCTCAAGGTAAGAGTAGGGGTGAGGGCTCTGTCTGGGGCTAGGAATGGGAGGTTTTGGGTGTGGGAGGGACTCAGGGCTGGGGGCAAGAGTAGGAGTGCGGGGGGTGAGGGCTCTGGCTGGGACTGGGGATAAGGTGCTTGGGGTGCTGGAGGGGCTCAGGGCTCGGGCAGAGGGTTGAGGGTGCAGTGGGGGGTGAAAGCTCTGGCTGGGGGTGTGGCCTTTGGGGTGGGGCAGGGCTGGGGATGAGTTTGGGGTGCAGGCAGGCTGCTCCAGGACAGGGGCCAGAGAGGAGGACCCCCCCAGCCCTTTCCCTTCTGGCAGCAGCGAGCTCTGGGGGAGGAGCCCCCCTTTTCCTGCCCCCCCCAGCAGCACACTCACCCCCACCACTGTCACTGCATATGCTCCTCTAGGGCCCTTATCAGGTCCAGGAATCTCCTGTGCCTCCCCTGTGGTGGGTGCCGGGGGGGTGCTGCGTGCGCCACCTCCCCTGCTGTTGCCCCTGACTGTAGCCTCACTGGGGGTGAGGGATGGGGCTGCCTCCTTGCCCAGCATGGGGCAGGGGTGGTGACTGTGGGCAGGGGAACCCCCTGTGCTGCTGGAGGGTCCCAATGGAAAATGAAAGGGTCTGAGGGGGAAGGGCAGGCTCAGAGTCAGTCTGCCCTGGCAGTGGAGATGGGGGGTGATAGGACCCTGCGGCAGCAGTTGCTTCAGAGAGGCAACATGGAGCTGCTCTACTCTGGGCTTGGAATGGGGGGGAAGCAAGTCGGGGCTGGGGGACATTCGGGGGAGGCACAGGGGGGCGGCAGGTGAGGCGAGGGAGGGGAGGGAATCACCTGGGTTATACATATTTCTGTGCCAGCCAGCGGCTTTTTTTTTTTTTCTCCACCTCTTTCTGCGCCCCTAGGCTTTGTGTGCCTGAGGCAAGTGCCTCACTCGCCTCGCCCTTGTTACGGCCCTGGGAACCACCTTCCCATTGCCCACAAGGCTGCCCATAACTCACCTTTCACGGCCTTCGCCGACGGACACCCAAGAACAATCCGTCCCCAGCTCCGCCGAACCTGCAGGGAAGGCAGAACCGACAGGGACCTCTACTGGGTCCGGGCACGAGGATGGTGCCAGTGCATGCAGTGTGTGGCCGTGGGACGGGCTCAGGGCCGCCCAGAGGGAGGGGCAAGTGGGGCAATTTGCCCCGAGCCTCGCAGTGGCCCCCACTTCTATAATCTTGCAACTTCTTTTTATGGAAATTGCTTTGCCGCAGGCCCCCTGAATCCTCTGGGCGGCCCTGGATGGGCTGCTGTAATGGAGATCTAAGCAGAGGGGTCATTGCTCAGGGGCTGCGTTAGCAGGGCAGTTCAGGGCACGTATTGCACAATCTTCACTCACCTCCCAAAGTGCTCAGGGAAATTGGCTGTGGCCAGGAGCAGCCGGGCCTGTGTGACACCAGCGGATCTGCCCGGGCTCTCCCCTGTCCTCCCATATGAACCAACCCTCACCGCCGTGGAGCAGGCTGACAAGGGACACTGCCCGTGGGCTGGCTGCTACTTCAGCCAACGCTAAGGACTGGACCAACAACTCCCGGACCTTGGGAACCAACTCCGTGGCTGGAGCACCCATGGGGAAAAATTAGCTGGTGCTCTGCACCCACCAGCAACCAAGCTCCCCCTGGCCCTCTGCCCCACCTCCTCCTTCCCCAAGCACACCGCAGACCCACTCCTCCCCCTCTCTCCCAGCACTTCCCACCCGCCGCCAAACAGCTCGTTGGTGGCACTTCGGATGAGAGGCAAAAAATGAGATTTAAACAAATATCTTCACCTTCCTGGTTTCTGAGTTTCAGGTGCTCGGTTGGGTCACGGTTTCAAGTTTTTCTCTGCAGCCACCAAGGCGAGCAGCTCCCAAATGTCTTCATGCTGTGCCCCCCCACTTTGGGCTCACCTCCGTTCACACAACCCCCGGGGGTCCGAGATAGAGCCCAGCAGACCAGCAGGACCTGAGCACATGTGCTGGTTTTGGCTCGGGTCAGCCCCCCTCCCTCCATGCTGCGGCAGGAGCGTGCTGACAGGTCCCAGCGCTGCGCCACAGATGCACTGTAGCGAGGTGGTTGTGGCAGATGGGGGTGGGGCACACACATCTTCTGATTACCCTCTTCCCCCCATAACAGGGTTCCCTCACTACTGTGGACAGCCCCTTTTGGCTGGGTCTGGGGATCAGCTCTTCCCTGGTCTAGCACTCCCTTCCTTTGCTCACTCACCCCATGGCCTCTCGTGCTCTCTGGGACTCAGACTGCTCTCTCTTTGTGACTCAGCCCAGGGCCGCCCAGTGGGGGCAAGAGGGGCAATTTGCCCCAGGACCCGGGCCCATCAGGGGCCCTCACAAGAGTTTTTAGGGGCCCCCAGAGCAGGATCCTTCACTTGCTCCGGGGGCCCCGGAAAACTCTCGTGGGCCCCGGGCTCCCGGAGATTCTTCCGCTCCGGGTCTTCGGCAGCAATTCGGCGGCGGGGGGTCCTTCCGCTCTGGGACCCACCACCAAAGTGCCCCGAAGACCTGCGGCTAGGGGTCCTTCCACCCCGGGACCCGCCGCAGAAGTGCCGGGTCTTCGGCGGCAATTCGGCGGCAGGGGGCCCCCGCCACAGGTCTTCGGGGCACTTCGGCACCGGGCCCTGCAGCGGAAGGACCCCCCGCCGCCGAATTACCACCAAAGCGGGGGCCCCCCACTGCTGAAGACCCCAGGCCCCCTGAATCCTCTGAGCAGCCCTGATTCAGCCCTCCGGCCTGGTCTCTGTGTAGTTTTCCCTTTCCGGGATATCAAAGTCTGACAGGACCAGCTCTCCGGGTGACACTTTCACCAGTCCTGCAGCACTTCCCAATGGCTGGTAGGGGAACCCGGGCCTGCCCCCGCTACTCTGAAGCACCTGGCACTGTCGGAAGACAGGACACAGGCTAGATGGACCATTTGTCTGATCCAGTGTGGCTGCTTTCATGTTATGTGGCTTTTGCTCCTGCTGGGTTTCCTCTGTGCCCAGAGCTTTCTCCCTGCAGCCCCCTTCTGCAGCAAACTCCCTGGCTTTACACCTTCCCACATCGTCTCCCCCAGCAATTAGTAATTTATTGGACAAGCCAGGCATGACCTATAAGGTTAATTAGCCCCTTCATCCCTTCAGGGCTGGTGTGGGGTGAACACCCCATCACTCCCTCCCCCCGCTCCCCCCAATTCCTTTTCGTGACCCACAGTTTGGGAAATGCTGATTGCAACGATGAAAGCTGAGATGCTGATGTAATCTTGGGGTGTCTTAAAATGCTGGAACTTTGGTCTCAGCTTCTAGGAGGTCCCTCCGAAAAAGGACAATTCAGATGGCCTCCAGAGACCCCGGCTCCATTTCCCGGCATGAGGGGTTGAGTTTGGAGGCTGGCTAGCTGCTGAATTCACCCTTCTCCAGAACTTCACTGCAGCCACCGGCATCCATCAGAGAGATGCAACCAGCACTGGCTACTGAGAGCCCACTTAACCCTCAGGAGGAGTTCAGACCAGGGGAACCAGAGAGCTTGGTTGGAGTCAGAAGACCAGCTCACCCAGGGGTGGAGATAAAGAAAGGAGTGTGAGGAAGTAGGAATTTTCTGTAGTACCGTATTTTTGTGTGATATGCATGGCAGGGACGGACTTGATGGAAACAATGGAACAGTTGACACTTAACAATGGGAAACACGGAGCGTTTGAACTCAGCAGGGGTCTGCAGGAGGAGGACAAGGGACCAAATGATGACAGGAGGCTAGAATAAGACCTGGCTTTTGTAGAGGCTGTGGAGCTCCCCTGGTACTGGGCAACAAAGGAAGGAAGCCAAGATGGTTTCTTTAGCAGCATGGCTTATGATAACCCTGACTTGGCTGATTTGGACAACAGCTGAACATTTGCTCCTCCGTGCTAAGTTACGGACTTCCCAGTGCTGGGTTCTGGCTGACTAATAAACCCTGCTCTGCTTGGAAGAGGCTGCCTGGTGTCGCTGCAAATAGTCACGGAGGTGCAATGGGCCCTGAAGAGGGAACAAGTCTCTGACCAGCCGTCTATCTCAGGAGGAATTGCTGAGCAGGAGGGCAGGAGCCAGGGGCTCAGTCTCAGAGGCATGGAGTCCACGGGGCCTCCCCTGAAGGAAGAGGGGGACCCCTTCTGGGTCAGGGCCACTGCAGGGGCTTTGGAAAAGCTGGGTCGTAGCCCAAATCCTGTGGATCCATGACATGGAGCCTTTTGTTTAAGCCGTCCGACACCACAACACACCATCTCAGGACATGCAGCATCAGCATAACATCTGCCTAAGGAAGGCACCGGGGAGGGAGCTGGGATGGGAGGAGCTTGTGCATGTTAGATGGGAGGGGCTTGGCTTATTTCTCAATAATGATTAATGAACCTTATCCCCTGCCTTCCCCAGAGCCTGTTCTCCTGTTCTCAGCAAAGTCCCCTCTCCCCCAGTGTTACGCTGTTATTCCCGAACAATCGTTTCTTGGCTGGAGTTTGTTTTACAGATTTTACTGTCACCTGAATACAGGGCTTTACAGTCCTTGCCAACTAGTCGGATTGTCCTTGATTTCTCACAGGACAGAACTCCTGGGTCTCTGACCCTGAGCGCACAATAAGCCACACACATGATAAGCCACACACATGATTCCAAAAGCTGGGGGTTTAAGAATGTAGCATGAGGCTCATGATGGGAATCGGTGACACTGCCTAGAACTTTCCCCTGCACTGATGAGACAGACAAAAAAGATGGGAGAAATAAAAGATCTTTGTCTTCCTTTTGCAGATGAGGCACAAAGTGATTCAGGCTTTTCAGAGGCCTGGTCTACACTCAGATTGTGTCCTGATATAACTATGTTGGTTAGGGGCATGTGAATTTTTTTTTTACTGATACAGTTGTGACACTTCCCAGGGATACCCCAGGTGTGAGGCACTTTTCAACCACCGGCCTTTAGCTTGTGTGTGTGTGATGGGTGTCAGCGCCCTAATCTCACTGCCAGTCCAAGCACTCGCCTCTCAGCCTACACAGGCCCTGCTGTCTCTCTGAAGGTTGGCAGTCAGCACACTCCGACCCTCAAGTCCTCCGAGCATTCCCTTGGAGCGCCCAGCCCCTGTTCCCCTGGATGCTCATGGTATTCGCAGACTCGCTGGTCCCAAAAGAACAGCGCCCCCCAGCTTAGCAGTTCCACCTCGCCGCTTATCACACAGCAAGTCGGCAGGTTTGTAGTGAAACCAAGTATACGTTTATTGAGCAAAGGGATGGAGATTCTACCAGTAGCAAGTATCGGAAACAGATGGTGACATATAAAATAAAACCACGACATGCATTCTAGACCCTAGACTTATTTAGCAAGATACTTTGATGAGCAACCTTCATATGAACTCCCTCCACCATTTCACAGCCCAGCGTGGCTGTGAGCTTCTGTTCGGGGGACAAGTCGCACCCCATGACGGAAGATGCTGTGTGGTTTCTTGCATTACCTGGTAGACCAGGCTAATTCTTTGAGCGTAGTCAGCCCCCTGCCCATTGTTTTGTTCCTGGAGGCAGAGGTGCCGAGTTTCCCTGTTCCCAGGGGGTGCTTGACCCTAGGGTGACCAGACAGCAAGTGTGAAAAATCGGGACGGGGTTGGGGGGATAATAGGATCCTATATAAGAAAAAGACCCCAAAATTGGGACTGTCCCTATAAAACTGGGGCATCTGGTCACCCTACTTGACCCCCCACTCTGCCCCAGGCCCCATTCCTACTCCACCCCTTCCCCCAAACCTCCACCCTGCCTCTGCTCCTCCAGAACACCATTGAACAGCTGATTGCAGCAGTTGGGAGGCACAGGACTAGGAGCTGAGCTGCAGGTGGATGCTAAGCCAGCACATATGCCTGTAGCTTCTCCCTCTTGGGAGTATCACACTCTTTTGAGGAGCATCAGGCTCACTGTGCAAACAGACTGCCACTGTGAAGCGGACCATACACAATGAGAGAAGAGCTAGTTACCTCCATCTGAGACATGGTCATGTGCTTTACCTTAGAATCATAGATAAATATCAGGGTTGGAAGGGACCTGAGAAGCTTCTAGTCCAACCCCCTGCTCAAAGCAGGAGCAAGTCCCAGCCAGATTTTTGCCCCAGAACCCTAAATGGCCCCGTCAAGGAGTGAACTCACAACCCTGAGTTTAGCAAACCAATGCTCAAACCACTGAGCTATTCCTCCCCCTAAAAGCTACCATAAGAATATAATTTTCAGTACAGATACATGACGCCTTAAATATTATCCTTACGTACATTTCACAATGATTATGATGACCAGGGGGCTGCTGGCTCTCAGTAGAAACCTCACATGCCACCCTTTGCTGATTCATGATGCATATATTTGGCCCAGGGGATCCGTGTAAAACTGTGCACCCCCACTTCCCAGGCCCTCTGTCTGCCAGCTGGCAGCAAAGGGTCCCTGGACTCCAATAGTTATAATGGTATAAACCCTAGTGTGGACGCCATTATATTGGGATAAAGGTGCCTTATGCTGGTATAGCTTATTCGCCTTCCGGCATGGGAATAATCACCCCAGTATAAAGTACTGTATACCTATATAACTATGTCCACACTGTGGGGGGTCTTGTGAGCCTCATAATCCAGATCAAAGTCTTTTGGGTCTAGACAAGGCCTGAGAGTGTTAGCCACCCTATTTCTACTTTGGGTGCCTAGAGGCTCTTAAAAAATCCCAGGCTAGGTGACTAGCCCAAGGTCACACTGGAAATCGGTGGCAGAGTTTTTACAATGGGCAGCCCTTCTCTGCTTTGTTTCCAGGGGGAAACCCACTGGGGTTTCATCAGATTGCCGAGTGCTTCCTGGATATCTTTGTTCCTCAAGCTGTAAATCAGTGGGTTGAAGAGGGGGGTTAGAACCGCATAGACCACCACCACCACCCTGTCGTGGTATGAAGGCCGGCTTCGTGCCGGGCGGATGTACATAAAACCAATGGCGCTGAAAAAGGCCAGGACCATGGTCAGGTGAGAGGCGCAGGTGGAGAAGGCCTTTCGCCGCCCTTCCGAACCCTGGATCTGGATGACGACGCTCAGGATCTTCACGTAAGAGAAGAGGATGAGGGCGGCGGGGCCGAGGATGACGAAGGAGTGGAGGGTGAAGTCTATGGTGGTGCTGGTGGACACATCAGCGCAGCCCAAGCTGAGCAGCGAGGGGAAGTCGCAGAAGAGGTGCTCTATGCGGTGCGCCCCGCAGAGGGGCAATGTGGAGAGCAGGATCATTTCTGGCACAGGCCACACGAAGCCACATGCCCAGCACCCTGCCACTAGCCACAGGCAAATCTTGGGGGTCATGGCAGATGGGTAGTGCAAAGGCTTGCAGATGGCCAAGTATCGGTCATAGGCCATTGCCGTGAGCAAACAGGCCTCCGTAATGCCCAAGGCGTGGAAGAAATACACCTGCAGGAGGCAGCCCCTGTAGGGGATGGTCTTCCTGCTGTCCAGGAGGTTGGCCAGCAATTTGGGGATGGTCACTGTGGTGTACCACAGCTCCAAGAAAGACAGGATGGCCACAAAATAATACATGGGGACATGAAGATGCGGGTTGGCCCGGATAAGCATCAGAATGACAGCATTGCCCCCAAGAATGAGTAAGTAGGTGAACAACAGGAGGCTAAAGAGCAGGAGGTGAAAGCGCTCTAGATCTGGGAACCCCACCAGGAAAAACTCCGCTTCCCATGTCTCGTTGGCGGCTTCCATGTCCCCCGCTGGGCTGATCTGTAACCACGGCAAGGTAATAAGAACAATCCCTCGTGCTTTTCCTCAGTAGGACCTAGCTGTCCTGTGTTCCGGTCCCGCACTGGGAAAAAACAATGTGGAAATAAGTTTTTGGCACCAGCACAGTGCACAGACGCTGGCTTCTTCCAGGCCCCCAGCGGGAGCTCAATTCCCCCGCTCTGCCCCCATCGAACCCCGTCCCCTAAGCTCCCACCTCTTCCACCCCATTCCACCCCCTCCCCCGAGCAGGGCCGGCTTTAGGCCAATTCCACCAATTTCCCCGAATTGGGCCCCGCGCCTAAGAGGGCCCCGCGCTCAGTGGCAGAGCTGCTGGGGGGTGGGGCAAGTGGCCGAGAATCCCTTCCCTGGCTAGAGGCTCCTTTTCAATTTTTACTCACCCGGCAGTGCTCTGGGTCTTCGGCGGCAGGTCCTTCAATGCCACCGAAGACCCAGAGCGAGTGAAGGACCCGCCACCGAAGACTTGGACCGCTGCCCGGTGAGTACAAGCCCCACATGGTTTTTTTATATGTTTTTTTGTTTTGTTTTGTTCTCTTAGTCATCCCTGCCGGGGCCCTGTCAAAACTGTTCAAATTGGGCCCCGCGCTTCCTAAAGCCGGCCCTGCCCCCGATCTTCCTCCTGCCCCCTGCCAGGTGGGTGCAGCGGCTGCCTCATGGCTCGAATCTCATCCAGGCAGGTGTTGGGGTCGGGGTTGGGGTCGTTCCCTCTGCAGTCCCTGCAGCCGTTGGTGTCACAGCACAGCAGGGGCATGTCAGGCAGACGGTGCCAGGCCTCCAGCAGGCTTTGGGGATCCAGGTCCCGGTCCTGACGGTAGATCTGCCAGAAGACGAAGGCCTTGTAGTTGTGGTCGATGGGGCGGAAGGTGTCGCTCACCATCCGTAGGATGTTGTGGGGCCTCTTCACCAGCAGGCACGTCCCCGCACAGGGCGAGCGGACGGTGAAGAAGATCAGGCAGCTTCTCTCGTTGTAGGTCCGGGCCAGGAGCTTCTGCACGGGGCTGTTCCGGTCGCCCTGGAGCAGGCGCCACTCGGCGTGTCCCCCCGCCCTGCCCAGGCGCTGCATCCGGGCAGCCACAATGGGCCCTTCGTCTGGGTCGTACAGGACACCCTCTGGGTTAATGGCCGCCTGCATGTCCCACCGCTTGTTCCTGCGCAGCACCTGTTCCAGACCAGATGGGTTCTCACAACTGGCTTTCTGCAGGCTGACGGCGAAGGCGTATTCAACAGCCAACCCATCCCTGAGCGAAGGCAAAGCAAAGGGCAGTGAGGAGACAGGGGGCTCTGAACAGCTCTGCCCCCAGCCCTGAGCAGCAAATAACTGCAGCGCAGGGCACTTGGGGTGGGTCACACATGGCGCCGTCACTGGCCGGTTCTAGGCTCTCAGGGCTCCAGCCTGGGTCAAGGTGACGTCTTGGCCAGGGGTCTGCAGCAGGGAAGCCATGGCAAAAAGTGGAGGCCCAAGCCTGGCCCAAAGAAGGGGGCACTGCCAGAGAGACTGGCCAGGACTTGCGCACCCTGTAAAGCTGAGACATGCAGACAGAGATGAGGTCGCCAGATGCACAGACAGACGTACAGACAGACAGGATGCTCTGACACTTTATTGGTGTTAATCACAAAGGGGGATTGGCACTCCCATTCCTCTATGACATGATGGTGGCTGCTGGCAGGGAAACCCCATGTTGGTGCAGTCGCTGCCCCACAGCTCATCTCCTGTCCAGGCAGGGTTGGTGTTGGGGTTGTTCCCGCTGCAGGCCCTGCTGTCACAGCGCAGCAGGGACACGTTGTGCAGCCAGTGCCAGGCCTCCAGCAGGCTGTTGGGATCCAGGGACCGGTCCTGTAGGTAGATCTGCTGGAAGACGAAGGCCTTGTAGTTGTTAGCGATGGGGCAGAAGATGTCGCTCTTGAGGCAGGCACGTCCCCACGCAGGGCGAGTTGAGGGTGAAGAAGATCAGGCAGCTACTATGCTTGTGGTTCTCGTCCAAGAGCTTCTGCAGGGGGCTTTTCCGGTTCTGGTCACTGTGGAGCAGGCGCCGCTTGGTGTGTTGCCTGACCATTTCATTCAAGTATTTCACCGCGGCCGCCACAATGTGCCTGTCGGCTGGGTCATACAGACTACCCATTTGGCTAGTTTGCGTAATGGCATGGTGCATGTGTCAGGGCTGATTCCCCACTCTGGCACTTCAAGTGCAGGAGTGGGGCCTGCAAGGAGTCTAAAAATTAATACTGGCCACTCCAGGCTTGTATTAAACGCCCAAGGTCACACCTTTTCTCTGATCTTGCTTGGTAAATGGTGCCACCACCCAAATGCAAAAACAAGCAAACAAACAAACAAAAACAAAAAACAAACCCTTGGACCAAGGAAGGAGCACTTGGGAATTCCTCCCTGTGGGGTACCCTCAAGCCCTTTCACCCCCCTCCGGGAAAGAGCTGAGAAAGAAAACAAAGGAAATTAGCTGTTGCCACCAGCTAATCAAACAGCATAGGCACAAACCTCTTAGGACACCAAAAATACAATCCTCTTCTTAAAAAAGGAAAAAAATACATCTGGAACTTAGGCTTTTGCTAGATTTTAAAAGAGCAATTCCAAAAATTAAGCACCCAAACTAGCTTTTTATGGGGTTCAGCTTGAAGGTTACAAGCAAACAAAAGCATCTGGCGTTAGCACAGAGGAGATCCACAAGCCAAAATAAGAAATAAACCTGATTGTGTCTAACTAAACATTCCATATCCAAATAATTTCTTTTAGGTGTAAGCAGAGTCAGGATGAGCTCCACATCTGGTGGTGAATTATGGTGTGTGTGGGAAAGAACTTCAGGGGCTGATCTTGTTTGCATAGGCACACTCACCCCGCCTAGCATGAGCCCACGGCAGCCCACAATGGTCACCTTGACAGCTGTGGGATCCCCAATTTCTCTGTTATTGGGGCAGGAGGAATAAAGTGTTGTTACCCTGATTATGTGAATGAGAGACTATGAAACTGTTTTATGACAGAGGGTCTCGCCATCAACTAAGTAGCACTCGCTAGACAAGGGACATGGGTTCCAAAACTGAGTGAATTGAGAGAGGTTAGGGATGGGTTTGTGTATCTGATGGTATGGGCCCTCTTTGAAGCCTGGCACACCAATTGTACCTTTTCCATTCTCAGATGGCAGAGCTAATTTGATTCTGTTAGGACTCTAGCTAGAGACTGCTGAGCAGAGTTCACTTGGGGCCAATGGTGCACCAGCACTGGGGCTCCCTTACTGCAAGCTGAAATCACTAAAGAGCTAAAATTACTGAGCTGAGATCACTGAGTGCTGTGCTAACTAGTGAGAGAGCCTGAAATATTGCTAAGTGGCTGGCAGAGCTGAGCGGTTTGTGGGATGGTTGGACCAGAGCAGCTGGTGGAGCAGAGCTGTTTGTGGTGAAGGCTGCAGCAGAACTCCACGGAGAGATGGGGCAGTGTAAGGTGCCCCTTAACACCCTGTGTGCCCCCTCCCATTTTCACCCAGGCTGGCGGGGGGGGGGAGGTGATGATAAAACTCTGCAGATAAAACTTTTGAACTCTGGGGCAGCACTGACCAGGGACAGAGACTTTTGGGTTGTTGGAATTTGGGGGGATTGGACTTAAGACCCTGAGGGGAAAAGGACACTGCCAAAACTTACTTGGAGGTGGGTCTTTTGCTCATGGTTTGTGTTATGAATCCTGTTTGTGATGTTTCCCCAACATGATGCCGCATTGTTTCCCTTCTTTATTAAAAGGATTTTGCTTCACTCAGACTCTGTGCTTGCGAGAGGGGAAGTATTGCCTCCTAGAGGTGCTCGGGGGTGGGTCACTGGGTGGAGGCTCGAGCTGGTTCTGCATCGCGTTATTGAAACGGAACCCCTGGATACTGAACCCGGCCCTTGTTGCTGCCAACTCAGAGGGGCAGAAGGGTTACATAGGTATAGAAGATAATTTTTTCCTACCTGGTTCAAGCCTTACACACATTCCTGCTTATAGCATTGCTGCTCCGTTTCCCTGCGGCCCAGGAAACAACAGACAAAGGGAAAGTTTCTTTCCCAATTTTTTTAAAAGCTCTACTTTCCCAATGGTATATATGTGTGGCACATTCAGTGTGAAAGGCTCTGTATCTGCTATGTTAGAGAGCAGGGTTCTCATCCCACCTCTGCCTGAAGTGGCCTTGTGCAGATGAATTGGAGACGGTTGGGGGCTCATACAGCAGACATGGGAGCAGAGCTCCTGGCTCCCAGCCCAGTGCACCTTCACCTTAGCTACGATCTACTGGGAGGGAATCTTGCTCTAAGTGAACACAACATGGGCTTGGGGGCGCACAGGTATCACCTGTGGGGGCAGAGTTAGCCTTGCAGACCCTTCATCCTCTAAGCTGATCTCCCCCCCCCGCCTCAGCCCCCAGCCTCTAGAGCAGAGGGTAGGAATGAAGCTGGGGCCCCTCATCCCTGTGCTGAAACCGAGTGCCCCCATCCCCAGCCAGAGCAGGAGGACGGCCGTCCAGAGAGTGCTGTGGCGCAGCCAGCCAGGCACCTGGGGAGAGACGAGGGCATCAGGAGTGCCTGCAATGCCCCCCATCCCCGAGAGCTCAGCTATTCCTGGGGGGTGGGCCCCTCCAGCTGGGGAAATGGGGAGGCAGAGGCAGGGGAGGCGGCTCTAGGCCTTAGAACTGGATCCATGCACCTGGCCAGATGGGAATGGTCAGTCATCCATGTGATGTGCCTGGGGCAGGGCAGTGTATAAGACACACCTGCCCCCAGCTGGAGGGGGCTGAGCCCCAATCAGTGTGTGTGTGAGATGGGGGCAGAGGGCACCTCCCTGGGGCTCCATGAGGCAGGGTGAAGGTGAAGGTGGGGAAGAGGGGCAGGAGGTGAGAGGCAGCAGGGACTCACCATTGTTTCCATGGAGCAGGATCAGGGGGTGCTGTCACTCACTGACAGATGCTCACACTGGATCCCTAGTGATGGGCTCTCAGCTCCCAGACCCTCTTCTTACAGCCCCATTCCCTCCCTCCCATGCTGCAGAGGGGTGGTGCCCACTCCTGCTGTCCCCGTGCCCAGCCCAGGGGAGGGGGCACCAAGTGGGACTCAGCTGCTTCATTCAGTATTGCCTTTAAAGGAAACTCCATGGGGCTGAGCCAGGAGGGCTGAGGCAGACAAGAGATGGGATGTGAAGTCACGAGGGGCAGGCAGACAGGGGTGGGGGATGGGATGTGGCTAGGGATGGGGAAGCTGGGGTGAGGATGGGACATGGGAAGCGCTGGGCAGAAGGGGGATGGCAGGTGGTGAGGGCACTGGGGCAGATAGGGACAGGGATGGGAGGTGGTGAGAGCTGGGGCAGATGGGGGTGAGGGATGGAGCATGTGGAGGGTCAGGACAGATGGGTGGGAGATGGGAGGTGGCGAGGGCGGGGCAGACTCCAGGCTGGAGCGTTGTCCCCATCCAGGTGGGGTTGGTTTGTCTCACGCTGTGGGTGATGGGGTGAAGTTGCCAATTCCCTGCCTCATGAGCAAGGGCCATAAAGCTTCAGACCATCCTGGGGCCTCATATCTCTGTCCATGTGTCTGGCTCTCTTCCACCCTGTCAGGCCAGACACAGACAGCTGGGGATGGGGCAGGAGGCTGAACATGTCCACCTGTCGCTCAGCGAGATCAAGTTGCCGCTGTCTTTGCCAACAGCACTGTGCAATGAAATGGGACATCAGGCAGGTCCCAGTGAGTGACAATCAGCCCCGAGCCACTGAAGTAAATGGGGCAGGTCCTAGCAGGTGCCAATTGGCCCTGATATCAATGGAGCTGCTCCAGCTGGGAATCCTCGCTCCAAGCTCACCCTGGGCTGGGGAAAGGTTCTAGTGGGGAGCTCAGAGTGTGCTTGGGGTGGGGTGGGGATTCTAGACTGGAATTCAATGCTTTCCAAGGAACGGGCATAAGTTCTAGACTGAAGCACAGAGGGGGGTGCAGCAGGGACTGGCTGTGGGCAGGAGGTGCAGGGCTGGCTGGAGACAGGGTGGTGGGTATTCACGGGGAGAGCGGCTCAGAGCAGCCTGAGCAGTAGGATGCAGGCCAAGCCCAGCAGAGCAGCCGGGAACCCACCAGGCAGCAGTGGGAGCCCCAGGGCCAGGGGTCTGAGGAGCAGCAGTAGCAACAGGTCCAGGCGGCAACCCACATGGCTCCCACAGTGCAGCACCCCCTGGTGGCCGGAGGAGAAATTACATGCTTCCCAGCCAGAGCCGGTTAACAAGCGGTTCTAAAACTGCTTCAAAATTTAACAACTGGTTTGTGCGAACTGGCTCCAGCTCACCACTGCCCGCAGGGACTGGGCAGAGTCGCAGCAGCACCTTTGCCAAACCAGCTGGTGTTTGTTAGTCACCAGGATCCAGGTCTGAAGGGGGCTTGGGGTGGGTCTGGGACAGGAAACGTAACTGAGAGCCCCAGGCCGGCAGCATCTCACCCCCTCCCTCTTGAGGACATTGGGATGAAGGTCTGGTTTGTGTTAGTCCCCTACAAAGGGGTCACTGTTTGGTATCTGAAAGTCTGCTTTCCAGGTGAGGGGAAACTGAGGCAGGCCTCACCCATGGGGCCACATCTGGCCTTAGGTGGATGTGACGGGACGGCCTGCTCTATGACCGAGCTGATTCTGTCCATTGTTCTGCTGCCCAAGGGGCCTCGGCACACAGGAATCAGGCCCCAAATGGGTGCACTATTCTAACGCAGGTTTAACAGGGGTGGGTTGTAGGTGCCAGAAGGGGTGAGAGCATTAGAAGGCACAGCCTGGATCACAGCTGAGGCCCCATAGCAAGGCACCGCTGAGGGGCTTTTGGGGTTAATGCAGCCATCAGGGCTTGGGTGGGATCCAATGAGTGTCTAATACAACTGGGGAGACCACCAGGCTGTGTGCCCCTTCTGTGCCCAGGTGGCACCCCTGGGGACCATGGGGTAGGGGCTGTGCAGGTTGTGCCCCTTAGTGAATGTGCTGCTCCTGGGCCCTGTGGGCACTTGTGGGGTTTATAACCCAGCCTGACTGAGAAGGATGTTCCCGCCCCACCTCACTCTAGCAATGGCCCCAGCCCAGCTTCCCCTCCTGGCACAACTGCGGCTTAGAATCATAGAATCATAGAATCTCAGGGTTGGAAGGGACCTCAGGAGGTATCTAGTCCAACCCCCTGCTCAAAGCAGGACCAACCCCAACTAAATCATCCCAGCCAGGGCTGTGTCAAGCCTGACCTTAAAAACCTCTAAGGAAGGAGATTCCACCACCTCCCTAGGTAACCCATTCCAGTGCTTCACCACCCTCCTAGTGAAAAAGTTTTTCCTAATATCCAACCTAAACCTCCTCCACTGCAACTTGAGACCATTACTCCTTGTTCTGTCATCTGCCACCACTGAGAACAGTCTAGATCCATCCTTTTTGGAACCCCCTTTCAGGGATTTGAAAGCAGCTATCAAATCCCCCCTCATTCTTCTCTTCTGCAGACTAAACAATCCCAGTTCCCTCAGCCTCTCCTCATAAGTCATCTGCTTCAGCCCCCTAATCATTTTTGTTGCCCTCTGCTGGCCTCACCAATGTCGAATAGAGGGGAATGATCACGTCCCTCAATCTGCTGGCAATGTCCCTACTTATACAGTCCAAAATGCTGTTAGCCTTCTTGGCAACAAGGGAACACTGTTGACTCATATCCAGCTTCTCGTCCACTGTAACCCCTAGGTCCTTTTCTGCAGAACTGCCTCCTAGCCATTCGGTCCCTAGTCTGTAACAGCGAATGGGATTCTTCTGTTCTAAGTGCAGGACTCTGCACTTCTCCTTGTTGAACCTCATCAGGTTCCTTTTGGCCCAGTCCTCTAATTTGTCTAGGTCCCTCTGTATCCTATCCCTACCCTCCAGTGTATCTACCACTCCTCCCAGTTTAGTGTCATCTGCAAACTTGATGAGAGTGCAGTCCACACCATCCTCCAGATCATTAATGAAGATATTGAACAAAACCGGCCCCAGGACTGACCCTTGGGGCACTCTGCTTGAAACCAGCTGCCAACTAGACATGGAGCCATTGATCACTACCCATGGAGCCCGACGATCTAGCCAGCTTTCTATCCACCTTATAGTCCAATCATCCAGCCCATACTTCTTTAACTCGCTGGCAAGAATACTGTGGGAGACCATATCAAAAGCTTTGCTAACGTCAAGGAATAACACATCCACTGCTTTCCCCTCATCCACAGAGCCAGTTATCTCCTCATAGAAAGCAATTAGGTTAGTCAGGCATGACTTGCCCTTGGTGAATCCATGCTGATTGTTCCTGATCACTTTCCTCTCCTCTAAGTTCTTCCAAATTGATTCCTTGAGGACCTGCTCCATGATTTTTCCAGGGTCTGAGGTGAGGCTGACTGGCCTGTAGTTCCCCGGATCCTCCTTCTTCCCTTTTTTAAAGATGGCCACTACATTAGCCTTTTTCCAGTCATCTGGGACCTCTCCCGTTCGCCATGATTTTTCAAAGATAATGGCCAATGGCTCTGCAATCACATCCGCCAACTCCTTTAGCACCCTCGGATGCAGCACATCCGGCCCCATGGACTTGTGCTCATCCAGTTTTTCTAAATAGTCCCAAACCACTTCTTTCTCCACAGAGGGCTGGTCACCTTCTCCCCATACAGTGCTGCCCAGTGCAGCAGTCTGGGAGCTGACCTTGTCTGTGAAGACAGAGGCAAAAAAATCATTGAGTACATTAGCTTTTCCACATCCTCTGTCACTAGGTTGCCTCCCTCATTCAGTAAGGGGCCCACACTTTCCTTGACTTTCTTCTTGTTGCTAACATACCTGAAGAAACCCTTCGTGTTACTCTTAACATCTCTTGCTAGCTGCAACTCCAAGTGTGATTTGGCCTTCCTAATTTTGCTCCTGCATGCCTGAGCAATATTTTTATACTCCTCCCTGGTCATCTTCCACTTCTTGTCAGCTTCTTTTTTGCGTTTAAGATCAGCAAGGATTTCACTGTTAAGCCAAGCTGGTCGCCTGCCATATTTACTATTCTTCCTACGCATCGGGATGGTTTTTTTTCCTGAGAAATAAACGGCCTTTGTGGCTGTGATGGTGGTGCAAGAGCTGTGGGGCCGGCAGCCTCCAGCCCCTGAGGGACCAGCCTCTGGTGGCCTTGTCTGTGGCAGGGAGTGGGGAGGGGGTGAGGGCCTCCCTCCTGAGCCCCTCACCCTTCCTTGGGTCCCAGCCCTGTGACTCCCAGGAGAATGCAGCTGGGATCTGGGCTAGAAGGAGGGAGCAGGGTGAAGTGGGGGTCCCTAGTGGGCACGACGGGGTAGAGCAGCATGGCGAGAGCATTTCTAAGGGGGATGGGGCAGAACAGAGGGTGCAGGGTTGAGCATGGGGCAGAACAGGGGACACGGGGGAGAGCCGGCCATTTAGGCGTTGCCCAGTCTGCCCTGCAGTCTCCCCAAGCTCAGCTCAGGGAAGGTGGGGAGGTGCCAGGCCCCCAGCCTAGATGCCCCTCCCCGCAGGGGAGCTCTTTCACCCAAGAACCCCGTCTCCCGGCCCGCTGGAGCAGGGCCACAGCTGCTGGCCAGGGCTACATGGTGCTTAAGTCCTTAGGGAGCCAGTGCGGGGAATTGGGGCTGGGGTGGCTCCCTGGATGGATGGGACGATTTTCCATCACTGGGGCTCCATGTTGCTCTCGCTCTGGCTGTGTCCAAGGCTTGGGCTGGATGCAGGGGGTGCAGCCCTAGGACACAGGAGTCCAGCTGGATGGTCGCAGCCCTGTCTTGGCTGTGGACCCAGCGCTGAGGGCAGCACACTGGCTGGGCTCCCCGCCAGCCCCCTGCTCTTCAGGAGCTCCCAGTGCCATCCCTGCCAGCGACGGCCTTGTGGGGATGGGCTGGACATGTGACCGAGGGGAGGCCATTGGGGGTCAGGGCTCGGGAGGGAAACACTGAGTCCCTCACAATCGGGGAGCCATCAGGCTACGTGTCCCATCTGCGCCCCACCAGTGCCCCCACCCCAGGGAAGCTGCGGGTGCGACTCGGACCCCCGCTGGGGACAATGGGACAGGGCTGGGTCATCTCACTCGTTGGCTGGGCTGGGGCCTGTGCTCGCCTTGGCAAAGGGGTTGATCGAGTTCCCCCTGCTGTCGCAAATGCGGCTTGGGGAACAAACAGCCCCTTTTGGTGGTGACGGTAGCACAAGAACTGTGTGACTGGGATGGGAGGCCTCAATCCTGAACCTTACACCAAACCGTCACCTCAGCCCTGGCTGGACTTCCCCGCAGGGGCATAACCACGGCTTGAGAAATAAATGGCCCTTGTGGCCTTGATGGTGACACAAGAGCTGCAGGGCTGCCAGCCTGAGTCCCTGAGGGAGCAGCCTCTGGAAGCCTCATCTCCAGCAGGCAGCCGGTGAGGGCCTCCCTCCAGAGCCCCTTGCCCTTTCTGTGGGGTGAAGGGACCTCCCTGCCCCTAGCCCCTCCAGGGGAATCCAGCTGGAATGGGCTTTGGCCTGGGTCAGAACCAGGGAACAAGCAAAGTGCATGTCCCAGGGCATGTACCCGGTATGGGCGCAGGGGCTGAGCTAACCCCAGGAACGTGGGCAGGAGCTGTTTTTAGGGCCAGGTGCTGGTGGGCCAACTGCCAGGGGCTGAGCCGGGGCCTTCTGAGCTACATGCATGAGCTACTGCCCTTTGGGAGCCAGTCCGGGAAGGGGTTTTCTTGGTAGAGCTGGATGAAGACATGAGCACCCCCAACAAGACTGCACGCCCTGCCACGGGAACCCCTAACTCTGACTGCACCTCCTGCCCTAGGACCCCCAACATGACTGTACCACCTGCCCTTGGACTGCTGCCTCAGGTGTGCCTGTTTCCCCAGGACCCCCACCCCAATTTCACCCCCCCACCTGGAAACTCCCCCAGCCTGATTATGCCCCCTGCCCCAGGACCCTCATCCCCACTCAGGCCACACCCTCAGGAGGCATCCACCAGGCTCAGGGAGGGGCCACCCCCCATGGACCCATAACCCTCTCCCCTGCGCTAGTGGTACAGGGTTTGCTTGCCTCCCTTTGCACCAGTGAGGGGGGCAGTAAGTCTTGTGAACCAGGGCAACAAAGATGGCTGCCCCCTCCCCCTGAGGGGGGATAGACTGTACGGGGCCCACCCAGGGGGCTCTGTCACCCCACAGAAGCTATAGGATCAGCCTCACAGTGTGGGAGAAGGACACATGGGGGCTGTACTAGAATCATGGTGTGAAGCCCTGGGAGCCCCCGGATTGGCCCCAGCCTGAACACCTGTCCCTGACCCCTTTGGGACAGTTGCTTCCCCACACTGGCTAGACCCTGGACATCAGAGTGGCTGGGTGGGAGGCATTGGACAGTCACCCCCAAAGGGCTCAGGGTCAGGCCAAGGCCACCTCAGCCCCACAGGTCCATGACTAGCCTGTCTGGAATTGGCAGGGCCCCTGTGGGTGCTGTGGAGCTTGGACATTGCTAACGCCCCAGCAATAAGAGCTATCTGTGATCCAGCGAACTCCACCAGAGAGGTCCTTTGGGGCCATCTGCCTGTCCCAAGTCAGGGTAAAGGAGGAGGATTGGGTGTGGGGCTAGCAACTCCACCCCGTAAAAAATCAGCTTGCTACAGAAACGCCAACAATAGAGTTAACATAGACTTTTAGCCTGGAAAAAGAAGGGTCTTTAACTCGAAGATGCATGACGCTGGGTGGTGAAAGCCGCGAGGAAGCCACTAAGCCGATCACCCTTCTTACAACCAGGAGGATTACCATCGGCACATGGAACGTGAGGACCATGTATGAGTCAGGAAAGACGGCGCAGGTTGCAGTAGAGATGAGGAGCAACAACCTGACCCTACTAGGCATTAGCGAGACAAGATGGACGCAAGCTGGACAGAGATGACTGTTGACAGGAGAGCTGTTGCTGTATTCAGGACATGAAGAGAGCGACGCACCCCACACACAGGGAGTAGGCTTCATGTTGTCCAACCAGGCACAGAGAGCACTGATTGGTTGGGAGGCACATGGTCCCAGGATCATCACAGCATCCTTCAGAACTAAAATGAAGAGGATTAAGATGAATGTTGTTCAGTGCTACGCTCCAACCAATGACAGTGAAGAGGAGGACAAAGACTACTTTTACAACAGACTCCAGAAAATATTAGAGACTCTCCCAGACAAAGACATTACCATCCTTATAGGAGACTTTAATGCCAAAATTGGACCTGATAACACAGGATACGAACAGGTCATGGGGACCCACGCTCTGGGAGAGATGAGTGAGAATGGAGAGAGATTTGTGGATCTGTGTGCACTTAACAACCTGGTCATAGGAGGTAGCATCTTTCCTCACAAGCGGATCCACAAGAGTACCTGGGTATCGCCAGCAGGCATGACAGAAAACCAGATCGACCATGTCTGCATTAGCAAGAAGTTCAGAAGATCCTTGCAGGACGTTAGAGTTAGAAGAGGAGCAGACATGGCGTCCGACCATCACTTAGTGGTGGCCAGATTGAAGCTGAAGCTGAAGAAGAACTGGATAGACGCGTCAGACAGAAGAGCGAAGTACAACGTCAGCCTTCAGAAGGACCATAAGACCAAGGAAGATTTTGGATTGATGCTGAAGAATAAGTTTTCAGTACTACAGGATCGGTCTGAGGAAGAGGAAGACAGTGTACTCAACAGATGGCAGAAAGTGAGAGAGACACTTAAGTCAGCATGCCAGGAAGTGCTTGGAATTAAGAAACACCAGCAGAAAGAGTGGCTCACAACAGAGACCTTGACTAAGATAGAAGACAGAAAGAAGAAGAAGGCAGCAGTCAACAACAGCAGGACTAGAGCAGCAAAGGCCAAAGTTCAAAAAGAGTATGCTGAAGCCCACAGAGCAGTGAAAAGGAATATTAGGAAAGATAAGAGAGATTATGTGGATGGACTGGCAGCAGAAGCAGAGCAGGCAGCATACAGCGGTAACATGAAACAGCTGTACGATACTACCAAGCGACTGTCTGGAAAGTTCAGCAAGCCAGAACGTCCTGTTAAAGACAAGCAGGGAAAGTCTATAACAGGAATAGAACAACAGATGAACAGATGGGCAGAGCACTTTGTCGAAGAAAAACTCAGTTCTCGCTTTTTGTTTGGGTGCAGCAAAATCAAATACTTTATTCTTTCTCTAGTAATTACAATAGAGGGAGGGAGTGTCCTAGGAAACAGGGTTGCCCCTTGTCCCGGACAGGTCTCTCTCAATTAGTAAACAATCACAGCAAGCATTTATACCTTTGTTACAGACAATAGCTAGCAATCCTGGAGACAGTAAAAAGAAAACATTTGCATTTGTTTATACATAAGCCTCTTTGCTATCTTATTTGTCTCACTACTAGAAAAAAGCAAGGCTGCATATTGCAAGGTCGTAATGACTTTTCACACAGTTCACTCTGTCTCACACTATCTTTGCTTCTACAAATCTCACATCATTAGGGTCACAGCTAGCCTAACTCATGCTAACTTAACTAACATGCATTTAAGATCCCTTTAAATCCTTATTAATTATTTCCTGGCCTCCACAACTTGGAGGAACTCCTGAACAGACCAGCACCACCTAATCCACCAGACATCGACCCAGCCAACGAGGACCTCCCAATCAATTGCGATAAACCAACCAGAGACGAGATCAGAAAAGCCATCACCATGATGAAGAACAGGAAGGCGGCTGGACCTGACGATATCCCAGCAGAGGCCCTGAAAGCAGACCTGGATGCTTCAGTGGAAATGCTGTACCCCGTCTTTGAGAAGATATGGGAAGAAGAAGTGATTCCGGCTGACTGGAAAGAGGGATACCTCATCAAAATTCCCAAGAAAGGAGACCTCAGCAACTGTGCCAACTATAGAGGAATCACACTCCTGTCAGTGCCAGGGAAGGTCTTCAACCGAGTCCTCTTAGAGCAGGGGTGGGCAAACTACGGCCCGCGGGCCACATCCGGCCCGCGGGACTGTCCTGCCCGGCCCCCGAGCTCCTGACCCAGGAGGCTCACCCTTGGCCCCTCCCTTGCTATCCCCCATCCCCCGCAGCCTCAGCTCGCTCGTTCCGCCGCTGGCGCAATGCTCTGGGCGGCGGGGCTGCGAGCTCCTGGGGCAGCGAGCTGCAGAGCCCGGCCTGACTCAGTCTCTGTGCTGCACGGTGGCGGCGGCTGCGTGGCTGTAGCGCCGCCAGCCAGCGGTGCTCCAGGCAGTGTGGTAAGGGGGCAGGGGACAGGGGGGGTTGGATAGAGGGCAGAGGAGTTCGGGGTGGTGGTCAGAGGGCGGGGGTGTGGATAGGGCAGAGGTGGGTAAATTACGGACCGCGAGCCACATCTGGCCTGCGGGGCCATCCCGCCCAGCCCCTGAGCTCCCAGCTGGCCCCGGCCCCTCCCCGGCTGTCCTTCCTCCCCCGCAGCCTCAGCTTGATGTGCTGGCAGCGCGGCATCCTGGCTGGCTCCGGGGCTGGGCGGCGCGGTGCAGGGGCAGATTTACAAGTGAACACAGGGTGCCCTGGCAAAGGCCCCCCAACAACAGGGGGACCCAGGGCCGGGCACTCGGGCAATTCAACACTGGCTGCACTGAAATCATATGCAGGCAGGCGGTGCAGATGGCGGGAGTGCAGGGAACGCAGGCGGAGGACTCAGGGGGAGCACTGGGAGGCCACGCAGCCAGCCAGAGAGAAGCGGGCCTTTGAAGGGGAAACCGCCGCTTCTCTCTGGCTGTGCGGCTACCCCTGCTCCTGTTGAGTCCTCCGCTCATGTTTGCGGGGCCACATTCTGAAAGGGGCGGGGGGGGAAGATGGATAAGGGGTAGGGTCCTGGAAGGGGGCAGTCAGGGGCAGGGGGTCCTGGAAGGGGGTGGTCAGGGGGTGGGGGGGTGGATGGAGGGGGGTCGGTTGGGGACAAGGAGCAGAGGGGTTGGATGGGTTTGGAGGTTCTTAGGGGGGCAGTCAGGGGGCAGGAAGTGGTAGGGGGTGGATAAGGGGTGGGGGGCAGGCTGTTTGGGAGGGGGCACAGTCTTCCCTACCTGGCCCTCCATACTGTTTTGCAACCCCAATGTGGCCCTTGGGCCAAAAAGTTTGCCCACCCCTGTCTTAGAGAGAATGAAGGATGCCGTCGATCCACAGCTACGAGATGAACAGGCAGGTTTCCGGCAGAACAGATCATACACGGACCAGATAGCAACGCTCCGAATTATGGTCGAGCAGTCTATGGAGTGGAACTCCTCGTTGTACATCAACTTTGTTGACTATGAGAAAGCGTTTGATAGCGTGGATCGAGAGACCCTCTGGAAGCACCTTCGGCACTATGGCATCCCAGCAAAGGTGGCCAACTTGATCAAGAATTCATACGATGGCATACACTGTAGAGTGATCCATGGAGGGCAGCTCACAAACAGCTTCCAGGTGCGAACTGGAGTCAGACAAGGATGCTTGTTGTCACCACTTCTCTTTCTCCTAGTCATCGATTGGATTATGAAGACATCCACTTACAAGCGTAGGAATGGAAACCAGTGGACGTTGTGGACCCAGCTTGATGACCTGGACTTTGCTGACGACCTTGCACTCCTTTTGCACAGTAAACAGCAGATGCGAGAGAAGACCAACGTAGTGGCAGCCACGTCATCACAGGTTGGCCTCAACATCCACAAGAATAAGACCAAGATCCTTAGGATCAATTCCATCAGCAACGACCCAGTCACACTGAATGGACGCCCCCTGGAAGAAGTGCAGTCCTTCACCTACCTAGGTAGCATCATTGACCAGCAGGGTGGCACAGACGCAGACATCAAAATAAGGATTGGTAAGGCAAGAGCAGCCTTCTTACAGCTCAAAAACATCTGGAGCTCCAGAGAGCTGTCTTTGGCAATAAAGATTCGACTGTTCAACTCCAACGTGAAATCAGTCCTACTATATGGAGCTGAAACCTGGAGGACAACCAAAACAACCACCAGGAAGATCCAGACCTTCATTAATAGCTGCCTCAGAAGGATTCTCCAGATCCGCTGGCCAGACACCATCAGTAACATCCACCTCTTGGAGAGGACCCGTCAACTCCCAGCAGAGGAAGAAATTAGAAGGAGAAGGTGGGGCTGGATAGGACATACACTACGCAAGCAGCCAACCAACATCACCAGACAGGCACTGCGGTGGAACCCCCAAGGCAAGCAGAAAAGAGGCCGTCCAAGAAATACCTGGCGACGCGACCTTCAGGCTGATAGCAAAAAAATGGGCTATACCTGGAACCAGCTAGAGCGAATGGCCCAGGATAGAAGACTCTGGAGATCTGTGGCTGGCGGCCCATACCCCGATTGGGGTGACGGGCATGAGTGAGTGAGTGAGTGATCCAGTGGGCTCCCTGTGCTGTTCAGAGCGACAGCAGCACACTTCCAGTCTCAGACATTCCCCAGAACTGTGCGTCTTGTAGGGTCTGGTTCATTCCTGAACAACACAAGCTCGTATAAAGTCTGTCATTTTAATAACAGAAAATGATCTGCACCAATCCTGTTCTCTCAAATGGCGTTTCCCAAACACTTCAATCCAAACACACTGGTTTAGATAAAACAATGATACAAATGTATTAACTACAACAAGATCAATTTTAAGTGAACACAAATTTCTGAGGCACAAAAGTCAGAATCGGTTACAAGAAAAATAAAAATAAAACACGACTAAGGCCCAACTTAAGAAATTAGAGAGAATCCAAAGCCAGGTCTCTCACCACATGTTCCAGCAGGTCCTATGGGATGAACTTCGTTCAGTCAGGATCCCTCCCCCAATCCAGTGCTGCTCCCTTTGTTCTTCAGGTGTCGTGGGGGCTGTGGGTGAGTGAAAGTGAGGGATGATTTGGGGCTTCGGCCCTTCCTTCTTATAGCCCTTTCCCTTCTTCAAGATGAATCCCCAGATGAGGTTTAGGAGACACTAAATCTGTGTGGATGGGAACCCCAATCTGCTTCTTTTTAAGATGGAGATTTTTCGTCCATCCCTTTTCCTGCCAATGAAGAGCCATTTAGCAGGTGATGGCCCAGTGACCTTGCGTACACCCGACTGAGGCATCAGCTTGTTGTTTGTTCCAAGGAACTGGTCTGGCTGCTCCCCAGACCTGGAACATGTCTCAGTCATGCCATACGGTGGAAGCTGATAACTTCACATACAATGTGGTCACACATATTGTATCAGGACTGCAATGACCAGCGGGTTATGGGTTCTCACATGATACCTCACAGGGCACCTTGGTACAAAGAGTATTGTAATAGTGCACAAGGAGTGAATACAGGGGTACAGAGCACCACACTGGCGTCTCTTGACCTTCTCTGGGCCAAGCTGGGGGCTGCAAGGCAGAGTAAGCAATGCCAAAGCCCCTTGGTCTTCCTGTACCCCGGCTCTCCCTTGTGCCCCCTACTCTCCCCCACCCACCACAGATTCTCTCTGTGCTCCCCCCTTGAGACGCCCTCTCCGTGCTGCTCTACCTCCCTCCTAGGGTGACCAGACGGCAAATGTGAAAAATCGGGACGGAGTGGGGGGTAATAGGAGCCTATATAAGAAAAAGACCCCAAAATTGGGATTGTTCCTATAAAATCAGGACATCTGGTCACCCTACTCCCTCCTGCCTCCTGGGAACCCCCACCCTGCTCCCTCCTTCTAACCTGGATCCCAGCTGGATTCACAGGGAGTCACAGGGCTAGGGCCAGGGGCAGGGAGGTCCTTTCACCCCCCAGAGGAAGGGTGAGGGGCTCAGGAGGGAGGCTTGTGCCTGCTTCCCACTCCCTGCCACAGACCAGTCCGCCAGAGGCTGCTTCCTCAGGAGCTGGAGGCTGCCAGCCCCGTGGCTCTTGCATCACCATCACAGCCACAGAGGCCATTTATTTCTCAAGTTGTGTCAGTGGGGGAAGCTTGGCCGGGGCTGTCAGCAGCTCAGTGGGAGGGAGGAGTTTCCCGCTCAGCTGGGCTGAGCTATAAACCCCTTCCCTGGGTGAGCACCCACAGGGCCCAGGCACCAACACAGCCTCCAAGGGGCCCGACTTGCCCTGCCCCATAGTCCCCCGGGGCACCACTTGGGCGCAAAAGGGACGCGCAGACCAGCAGTCTCCCCAGGTTTTACAGACATTCAGTGGGCCTCTCCCAAGCGCTGATGGCTGCATGACCCTCAAAAGCCACCCCCCAGCCACACATTCAGCCCCATTGCTATGGGGCCGTCACTCGCTGGGCAGCACCAGGAGCCCCGGTGTCAGACTACCCTGCTGTATTCACACCTGACACACTACTGTAACAATCTTCGTAATAAGTCTGGCCTGTAAGGACTCCCTTGAACAGTCATAAGTTGTTGGTCATTACTGTCCTGGGAAAATATGTGTGGCAACATGCTATGTGCACCTGTATGGTGTTATTAACACATGTGCCAAACCCCAGAGTCCCAGGGAGACGTCGGTAAACAAGTTTGCCCTAAGCAAAGGAATGTGTGTACTACTTAATTTGCACTTAAGCAGTAAACAGAGTCATCAAGCAGGAAGGGAAAACGAAGGCAGCCCAAACAGGTGAAAAAACCAGCAGGGAACATCCTTCCACACAGACTTTTTGTCTCCTAGTGCTCAGCTTGGAATGTTTTTCAAGAGGGGGACAGAAACTATAAAATGGAGAGACAAACACCACAAGGCACCCCGCTCTCTCTCCCTGCCCATTGCATTTACGGCACCAGAAGCAACAAAGGAAGCATTCGCTGGACTATGGGAGAGGGGTCCTGATTAGGGTTTGGGTCAGTAAGACTGCTGGACGCATGCGGGGAATAACTTTGCTTGAACCAGATATAGTTTGTTAAGTTAAGAATTAGTAAACATCTTATCTTTAGTTTTCTTGTATACATGTAGAGTAGAAGGAAATACAGCAAAATAGAGACAATGGATTTCAGGAAGGTGGATTTTGGTAAGCTCAGAGAGCTGATAGGTAAGGTCCCATGGGAATCAAGACTGAGGGGAAAAACAACTGAGGAGAGTTGGCAGTTTTTCAAAGGGACACTATTAAGGGCCCAAAAGCAAGCTATTCCGCTGGGTAGGAAAGATAGAAAATGTGGCAAAAGACCACCTTGGCTTAACCATGAGATCTTGCATGATCTAAAAAATAAAAAGGAGTCATATAAAAAATGGAAACTAGGACAAATTACAAAGGATGAATATAGGCAAACAACACAGGAATGCAGGGGCAAGATTAGAAAGGCAAAGGCACAAAATGAGCTAAAAAAGGAAACAAGACGACTTTTTATCAATACATTAGAAGCAAGAGGAAGACCAAGGACAGGGTAGGCCCACTGCTCAGTGAGGAGGAAGAAACAGTAACAGGAAACTTGGAAATGGCAGAGATGCTTAATGACTTCTTTGTTTCAGTCTTCACAGAGAAGTCTGAAGGAATGCCTAACATAGCGAATGCTAATGGGAAGGGGGTAGGTTTAGAAGATAAAATTAAAAAAGAACAAGTTAAAAATCACTTATAAAAGTTAGATGACTGCAAGTCACCAGGACCTGATTAAATGCATCCTAGAATACTCAGGGAGATAATAGAGGACGTGTCTGAGCCTCTAGCTATTATCTTTGGAAAATCATGGGAGATGGGAGAGATTCCGGAAGACTGGAAAAGGGCAAACATAGTGCCCATCTATAAAAAGGGAAATAAAAACAACCCAGGAAACTACAGACCAGTTAGTTTAACTTCTGTGCCAGGGAAGATAATGGAACAAGTAATTAAGGATATCATCTGCAAACACTTGGAAGGTGGTAAGGTGATAGGAAATAGCCAACATGGGGATTTGTAAAGAACAAATCATGTCAAACCAATCTAATAGTTTTCTTTCTGTGGATAAGGGAGAAGTGGTGGATGTGGTATACCTAGACTTCAGTAAGGCATTTGATAGGGTCTTGCATGATATTCTTATCAATAAACTAGGCAAATACAATTTAGATGAGGCTACTACAAGGTGGGTGCATAACTGGCTGGATAACCGCACTCAGAGAGTAGTTATTAATGGTTCCCAATTCTTCTGGAAAGCTATAACAAGTGAGGCTCTGCAGGGGTCTGTTTTGGGACCTGCTCTGTTCAATATCTTCATCAATGACTTAGATATTGGCATAGAAAGTACGCTTATTAAGTTTGCAGATGATACCAAACTGGGAGGATAGGGTCATAATTCAAAATAATCTGGACAAATTGGAGAAATGGTCTGAGGTAAACAGGATGAAGTTTAATAAAGACAAATGCAAAGTGCTCCACTTAGGAAGGAACAATCAGTTTCACACATACAGAATGGGAAGAGACTGTCTAGGAAGGAGTACGGCAGAAAGGGATCTAGGGGTTATAGTGGACCACAAGCTAAATATGAGTCAACAGTGTGATGCTGCTGCAAAAAAAGCAAACGTGATTCTGGGATGCACTAACAGGTGTGTTGTGAGCAAGACACGAGAAGTCATTCTTCCACTCTACTCTGCGCTGGTTAGGCCTCAACTGGAGTATTGTATCCAGTTCTGGGCACCGCATTTCAAGAAAGATGTGGAGAAATTGGAGCGAGTCCAGAGAAGAACAACAAGAATGATTAAAGGTCTAGAGAACATGACCTATGAAGGAAGGCTGAAAGAATTGGGTTTCTTTAGTTTGGAAAAGAGAAGACTGAGAGGGGACATGTCATAGGTCTCACCCCCACTTGGAGCTGTTGGGTTCACAAGATAGGGACCTGCATGGACTCCTCTAAACTAAAATCCTAGTTTAGATCTGGTAAAAGCTGCCACCACCCAATAATGTACGTGTATTGGGACACAGTCCTTCCCCAAAATCCTTGGAGATCCCAAGAGCCCCAAATCCATGGAGTTCTTACACCTAGGAGAAATAAACCATTCCCCCCTGCTTCCTCCCCCCTCCCTTTTCCTAGGAGACACACCGGGATCCAACTACAGAGGGATGCCTTCCTGCCTCCCTCCTCCCCTTTCCCTGAGAATCCACCCAAGGAAAGATCAACCAAGTCCTTAACAGAAAAGATTTATTAAAGAATAAAAAGAAAGTAAACTGTCTCTGTAATACCAAGATGGAACAATCCACAGAGTCTAACCTATAAACCTGGAGAGAATTCCCCCTCCCCCTTTCTTTCTCAGTAAAAGCAAAGTAACAGCACTAGAAATAAAGAATTTCTCCAGCAAACACACAATTGCAAATGTAGAAATCA
>ML123449.1:56014-66605 GCA_003846335.1 Cuora mccordi | reverse complement strand
CCCAACAAACATGTTCATGAAGAACAATGATTTCTCCAGGCTTCAGCTTACGGACGCACCGGAGCTGAGGGGGCTGTAAGGGCCACAGGGTCCATAAAGAGCCCTGGCCTATCCAAATATCAGGGGTTATCTCCGCCGCACTAACTAGGAAGCGGTTGGGGCCATGGGGTGGTTTAATTTCCCAAACATCCTGATGGATAACCCAATCCCACAAACATCCCCCCCAGGGACCAGGGAGGATCCGGTATGTGGGAGCCCATATCCCGCTCACAGGCCCATAAGCTTGGAAAGAGCACTGCGAGCGCTGACAGTCCCATCCAGAAAACCTCCACGTATGCCTCCAAGGCCACAGTTCTGGGGGAACACCTGAGGTATTCCGAAGGGCAATGGGCCATGCCTGATGCCTGAGATCCTCTCGGATATCTGCAAGCTGTGTGTTAAGAAAATCCTGTACCTCAGAGCAAGCCAGATCCCACTGCAATGCCTTCCCAGCCCCAGAAATGTGGTACACCATCTGGGAGAGGAGATCGTGGGTCCATGGATTTGGGGCTCTTGGGATTTTGGGGAAGGACTGTGTCCCAATACACGTACATTATTGGGTGGTGGCAGCTTTTACCAGATCTAAACTAGGATTTTAGTTTAGAGGAGTCCATGCAGGTCCCTATCTTGTGAACCCAACAGCTCCAAGTGGGGGTGAGACCTATGACAGGACATGATAGCGGTTTTCAGGTATCTAAAAGGGTGTCATAAGAAGGAAGGAGAAAACTTGTTCATCTTAGCCTTTAAGGATAGAACAAGAAGCAATGGACTTAAACTGCAGCAAAGGAGGTTTAGATTGGACGTTTGGAAAACAGTGGAATAAATTGTCTAGGGAGGTTGTGGTATCTCCATCTCTGGAGATATTTAGATAAATGTCTAACAGGGATGGTCTAGACCAGGGGTAGGCAACCTATGGTACGTGTGCTGATTTTTAGTGGCACTCACACTTATAGAAAGAGACCTTCTAAAAACGTTAAAATGTATTACTGGCACACAAATTAAATTAGAGTGAATAAATGAAGACTCGGCACAGCACCTCTGAAAGGTTGCTGACTCCCTGGTCTAGACAGTATTTGGTCCTGACATGAGGGCAGGGGACTGGACTCGATGACCTCTCGAGGTCCCTTCCAGTTCTATGAATCTATGAATCATGTCTGACTTGTACTCACTTACCATCTCTCTCTTTGTAGTTAATAAACTTTATTGTTTTAGCTGATCCAGTGTGTTTAAACTGAAGTGTTTGGGAAACTCCATTTGGGGTGAAGAGTTGGGTGCATATTATTCTCTGAAAGGAACAATGGACTGAATGTAACTTGTGCTGTCCAGGAGAGGGCTGGGCGGCACAGGATGTAGCTTTCTGGGGGAAATATGGGTCTGGGGGTGTGTCGGGGTCACCCCGCAGTATAACCCAGGCTGGTGAGAGCCAGGGTGTTGCTGGCAGGCTGCAGCTACACATAGACACTCAGGGTGGGGCTTGCACGCCGGAGGCTGTTCGTGAGTGGCCTGCGTGGGGGCTATTTCAGCAAGGCATTGTAAGGCACCCGAGGGTACAGGGCAGGGATGACACAGCTGCTCATTAGTCTGGATTGTACTTTGATATGTCACAGCTGCCAAAATACAGGGTGGTGCCTGGGACCCTGGCCCCAGCTGTGATCCAGGTTGGCTCTTCCTGTGCTCTTACCCTTCCCGTCACCTACAACCTGCCCCACCTACAACCTGCCCCTGTATTAGAACAATAGTGTGCCCACTTGGGGCCCGATCCCTGTGTGCTGAGCCCCGATGGCCAGCCAGGCACTGGAGAGATGCAGCTCAGTTATAGCACAGGCTGTGCCAGCACAGACCTTTGTGGCCAGGCGTGGTGCCATGAGTGAGCCCTGCCTCAGTTTCCCCTCACCTGGGAAGCAGACCTTCAGGTGCCAAACAGCAACCGCTTTGGAGGGGACCAACGCAAACTAAACCTTCGTCCCAGTGTCCCGCAGGGATGAGACATTGCCAGCCTGGGGCTCTCAGTTACATGTCCCTGTCCCAAACCCACCCCAAGCCCCCTTCAGTCTTGGATCCTGGCAACTGATAAATGCCGGCTAGATTGGCAAAGGCTGTGCCACCTCTCTGCCCAGTCCCTGCCAAGCACGTCACTCCCAAGGGGGTGACGTCTCGGCCAGGGGTCTGGAACTGGGAAGCCACAGGAGTCACTCTGGCAAAAAGTGGGGGCCCAAGCCTGGCACTGCCAGAGAGACTGGCCAGGCCTCGCACACCCTGTAAAACTGAGACATGCAGACAGAGATGAGAGTGCCAGACGCATGGACAGATGCATGGACAGACAGGATGCTCTGACACTTTATTGGTGTTAATCACAAGGGGAGAGCGGCACCCCCATTCCTCTAGGACATGATGGAGGCTGATGGCAGGGAAACCCCACATAGGTGCAGTCGCTGCCCCATGGCTCACCCCCTGTCCAGGCAACGGTTGATGTTGGTTTTGGGGTCGTTCTCGCTGCAGTCCCTGCAGCTGTTGTTGTCGCAGCGCAGCAGGGGCACGTTTTTCAGCTGGTGCCAGGCCTCCAGCAAGCTTTTGGAATCCAGGTTCTGGTCCTGCCAGTAGATCTGCTGGAAGACGAAGGCCTTGTAGTTGTTGTCGATGGGGAGGAAGGTGTCGCTCACCATCTTTAGGATGCTGTAGGTCCCGTTCTTCTTCAGGCACGTCCCCACGCAGGGTGAGTTGAGGGTGAAGAAGATCAGGCAGCTGCTGTTGTTGTAGGTTTGTTCCAAGAGCTTCTGCACGGGGCTTTTCTGGTTCTGGTCACTGTGGAGCAGGCTCCACTCAGTGTGTTCCCTCGGCGGGTTGTTCACCACGGCAGCCACAATGTGCTTCTTGTCCTGGTAATACAGACCACCCGGTTGGTTAATGACCTTCTGCATGGCCAGCAGGTCGCCCTTGGGTAGCACCCGTTTCAGACCATCTGCGTTCTGGCAATATGTTTTTCCCAGGCTGACAGCGAAGGAGTATTGAGCTCTCACTGTATACCTAAGGGAAGGCAAATCAAAGGGCAGTGAGGGCCTGTGAGGCTCCAGAGCACCCTGCCCCCGACCCTCAGTGGCAAATGGCTGGGTCAGGGGATGTTTGCGTCCTGGGAGAATAAAATACACTTGGAGGGTGGTTTTAAGATCAGAAACTGCCACAGGTGGAGGTCATCAGCACAATGTGAGCTTTAGTGTGTCAGCTCCCCAGGGCTGAGCGTTACCGCTTGAGCTCCAGGAGTGAGCCAGAGCTTTTACACGGAGCCACCCCAAGAGGGGGACGTGACACACACTTGGCCCCTGGGACACACAGTGATTTGCTGGGGAGTTAAAGAATCCTCAGATCAGGGCTCCTCAGTTCTCCCCCAGGCCAGGGGTGGGCACCATGTCCGTTCAGACACAGGTGTCCCTGCATGCTGCCTCCTGCCCCAGAGCTGATCCGGCTCCCAGCCAATTGGCTGGGAACTGCAGCCAATGGGAGCTGCGGTGGGTGGTGCCGGAGCTGCCTGGCTGCACCTCCACAGCAGGGAGTAGCAGGGAATCACAGGCGGTGGCTCAGCCCTGGCAGAGAGCAAGCAGAAGGAGTGTGTCATTACACAGACATAGCATGGGGACAGGCAGATGGAGGAGCAGCGATGGGCACCCTGGGGCTGGCATTAAATATAGAGTACAGAGGGGGCTTCCTGGGGGGGGGGCTATAGCAACCCCCACCACACAGAGCAGACCCAGCTGGCTCCGTCCATCACTCCCCTCCGCCCCACACATCTCTCTGCCCCCTCCAAGAGACTCCCCTGCCCCTGTGCCCTCGTCACCCCGCCCTCTCTAGAGAGCCTGCCCTTTGTGCCTCCAGCGACAGCTCCCCTCCCCCCAGCTCCCTACAACCTCCCCCTTTGCCTTCCCCCTCCCCCTCCCCAGACCATTGGGGTATTTCATTTCACTGAGGTAAGTAATTCAATCTACTCTTCCTTTCCAGACAGTTTGTGTCTTTTCCTCTAAGAAAACTTACAAGTTCTTTGCAAAGAAGGCCAGTTACAGTTTTTCACTTGAGAAGTATATTTTCTGGTTGTTCATAACATCATTTATTTTGTTAACTCAGTTTCATAGGCAACTTTAAAAGTCACTTGAATTGTACCTGTTTTTTTTCCCCATTGCTCCAAAAACACATGGAAGATGTGCAGATTTTTATTTCTGTTGGCCAAACCACCCTGTGTGGAAATGTAAATGTCGGGGGCTAGAAAAGCTCTGCAAATATAGGGGCTTCTTCAGAAAATGGTCCTCAAGTCATTCATTCTTCTGGGCATTCCACTCTATTGTTCACTCCTATAGTGACAGTGATCAGTGTGTCCACCTACTGGGGAGATGCAGAAGACTGGGTCAACCCTGCCTCTACCCTTGTCCTCTGTCTGCTTCCTCTCCCAACCCCTTTGGCTTCCCTAGGATTCCCTCTCCCATTACTCCCTCTGGGTCTTCTTTCTCTGGAGCATCTCATGAAGTAAAGTCTGTCATTACAGGTTCTTATCTCTTTAATGTATTTAATGTTGATGTGTTAATTCAGCCCTCTGTATCAATTGATCCTCTTCTTTTCATATGTTTTGCCCATAGGGTTTTCTGCAGCCCTAGGGCAGCCAGCAATAACCTCTGTGCCTTTGCAATGGGGTGAGGGAAGGGGATCATGGGTTCCCTAGTTATGTGATTTGCAAGAAGTCTTATGGTTACTCAGGCTACCAAACGTGTTTAAATGATATAAGTGCCTTGTAAAATCCCAAAGCAAGCTCAGATACAGTATACACATATTTTTCATTAATTATGAGTTACATTTATTGTTCTTTTTATTAGCTAGCAAGCTAGGTTACTGTTTTTTTCAGTGTGGAAAACTATGTGTACTATTTTATGGGTTGAATGACTGAATGACATAATCCCCCCGCCCCCAATGTCCGTCACTGAGTCTGGTAATTTTTTTTAAGTGTCCATCACGCAACATGATGGTGCCTACTCCTGTCCCAGGCTGTGGGAGGGACTGTGATTGTGGTTAAAAGGAGGCTAACAATGATATATACATGTGGCCCATTCAGTGTGAAAGGCTGTGTGTCTGCCACATTAGAGAACTGGCTTCTCATCCCACCTCTGCCTGAAGTGGCCTTGGGGAGGGTTGGGGGCTCAAAATTGGCTTAGGACAGGGCACTAATCTGTAAAGTCTGAGGCCTTTTTTGGCAGTAAGCAGCAGCAGCAGCCATGAAGGAGGAAACAGAAAGTCACATCCTCACATTCTTTCTAAAGTGTATCTAAAGTGCTGACCAGTGCTGCCAGGGTCCCTTTTCGACTCCGTGTTCCGGTCGAAAACCGGGCACCTGGTCACCCTATCTGGCAAGAAACCACTTATCAACATTCAGGATTGTTCAATCTGTTCTTCAATTGTATTGCCTTTATGGTCCCTACTTCTCTATTGTTTAGCTCTATGGTTTCTGTCTGATTCTTTAATTGTTTCTGTCTGTTGCATAACTAATATTTCAAAATTAAATCAACTAAGGTGGTGGGAGATGACTGGTGAAAGAATTGTTTGGAATAGGCTAGGATTGGTGAAAACCACTTTTTTGTCGTACTTTAGTTTACAATGATTGGTTAAGGTACAGCTAAGCAGGACTCAAGTTTTACTACATAAACTGGGGCACAGCCCAAGATCAGAGCTGCCAGCCCTCAATGCAGCAGCTGGAGCCCCAGATGACCTGGCACTGACTGGCCACCCGGAAAAGTTTGTCTGCCTTATTGGGAGTGGTGAGCATTGTCTGCTTCCCCTGTGTATTCTCTTTTGGTAACTGTTCATAAATAGAGGTTAAGGATATTACTGTGTAAGGCTCTTTCACTGGTAAAATGCCCAACAAACCTGCCAAAAATTACACCCTGCACCCTAAGAACTGGGTAAGGTGGATACTTAAATTAACGAGGTTATACCCTGAGGCCTAGGAACTGGTTAAGCGTGAGGACGCTAAATGAACTGGGATATGCTTTGAGCCCACAGAAGGGTAAACATGGGTGCCCTAGAATATGTGAGTAACAAATCAGTAATAAGGGCTGTGATGTGCGCTAGACAGCAGACCTGGGAGCTCACTCCACCCACTCCTGCTGCAGCTCGGGCCCAGCCTCTGGAGCAAGGGATGGGAACGAAGCTGGGTTCATGGTAGTTTTCCCTATTATAGGGCCTGAGTGTGATCATGAATAGTCATGCTAATGCTCAGCTTCCCATGTCCAAATCTAACATCCTCACCCTGATAATATTGGGGAGCACTTATCCAATAAGTAGGGCCCTACCAAATTCACAGTCTACACCAGGGCATAGGTCATTTTAACTACGACGCTCGATGGCTGGATTTTTCACACCTCTGAGCGACGTAGTGGGGTCGACCACCTGGCCTTTGTTGCTGTGTCTCTCCAAAGGCAGCTTCCATCCCAGCCTCCTGTCACCTCCTGGCCCTTCATCCTCCAGCAGCACAGCTACCTTTATCAACCAAACTCCGAATCTCATCCCAGAAGGATACTGAGTTTGTTTCATAAGACCTGTTTCCCATGAAGCCATGCTGGCTGGCACCAATTCCCTTTCCAACCTTAAATTCTTTATTCCTAGAGCCCTTTGTGAAGCATTCCATGCTTCTGCCCAGGGTCAATGTCAGAGGAAATGGGGGGACACACTGAGTCACTGGCATGGGGGGGACAGACCCTGGTATTGAGATGTGTGGGCAATGGAAGCGCACATAGATTTTGTCCAGAATTGGTGTCAAGTACCAGCCTATACTTCTCCAGACCATCCCATTTACTCTTTACAAATACAGACACAATACAGCTTTCCCCTCATCCTGTGGAACTTCCCCAGGGTTCCAAGTTTTGTTAAAAATGTACATGAATTGCTGAGAGAGCTCTCAGCCAGTTCTTCTAAGACTATTGGGTGCAAGTTATCTGGTCCTGATTTATTCCAGAGGGAGTGTACAAGCAAGAACATGACTATCGCTGGTCAAAATATTTCAGACAGAACAGTTTTCCTTAGGAAAAGTCTGATTCAAAAAAATCTAAAGATTCCAAGGGAATACATCGATTTGATTTTGTGTAATTTTTTGATGAGAAATTATCAGAACAATTTGTTTAGATTAAAACGTTTAGTTATAACTATTTTGTTGACTTATGTTATTTTACTGTTTATAATATACAAATGAAAACATCTGGACTATTTATATATTATATTATATTATACATAAAAATCAAGCCGCTAAAGCTAAAATGGAAACATTTTAAACGTATTGAAATGAAATATTTAGGTATTGGTTTGTAGTAAGGCTGAGTGGCCTCCCTCTGAGCAGGAAAGTGAGGCACCATTACATGCCCCTTGGAGGGTGGGGCCTAGATCGCCCTGCCCCCCTCGCCGGAAGGCCCTGGGCAAGGCCAGAAGTATAAAAGGCCAGTCCTGCAACTCAGTTGGGAGACAGCCTGCTTCAGAGGAGGACGCTTGGCGAGTTCTCCAGAGGCCCTGAGAGGAACCTGCACCTGGCTGCTCCCAATCCCCAGGCATGTACGAGGACTGGCCCAGAGTGCCCACTGCAGTTTATCCTGAGGAGCTGGAAGTGGCCTGGAGGCCACAGGTACCAAACCCCTAGAAGGCAGGAAGTAGCCCAGGGGCAGCCATGGAGCAGCCGGCTGCAGAGCCCGGCGTGGCTCAGTCGGCGTGTTGTGGCTGGATCCCCGCCGACACAGAGGCAGCCAATCCTGCCACCCCACCTCGGGTGGCTGATCCCCTACATGGTGCAAGGAGGCTCTAGCCCAGGACAGGAGCTCCCTTGCCACTCACCCTTAGAGACTGTTTGTTTGCTGGCCGCCTGAGCCCCGCCCAGGCCAAAGTCAGCCCTGATAGACTGTGTTTCAGGGCTGCCTACTGGAGTTACTTCAGCCTAGGCTAAAGCCTGGTGGGGACTGTCAATCACGGAGCCCTATTGGGAGGCTCTTGCTGGTCGGACAGACTCCAGGCCCGACCCAACAGGACGAGCCTGAGTGGCCTCCCACTGACCGGGAGACCGAGGCACCATTACATGTGGTACCAGAAGTGGGGATTTCATCCCCTTGAGATAAGGGGACGAGCTGACTGCAGAACTTTATAGGGCACCGCCGCCCTCCCCCCAGTATACCGAGGATGGAGGTGGAAAAGTTAATTAAGTGGCTAGCTGACAGCCAGCTGCAGCAGCAACAACAGCTGCTGCAACAACTTGGCAGCCAGCAACAGCAGCTGATCTGGGAGTTGGAGGCCCAAAGCCACGAGCAACAACAGCAATGCCTGCAGCAGCTCGCGGCCCTTTGGCCGGCCCTGGGACCGCCCAACCCCAATGGGCCTACAGGATCCCCGGACCCAGTTGTGCCCATCCGCCTGACTAAGATGGGGACAGACGATGACCCCAAGACATTTTTAATTACTTTTGAGAGGATAGCCTCTGCAGCTAAGTGGCCCTTGGTCCAATGGGCCACTTTGTTGGCGCCGTACCTAACAGGCCTGGCCCAAGCCGCCTATAGAGCACTTCGTGTGGCCAAAGCACATGAATATGCACGACTGAAGGCTGCAATTCTCCATGCCCTGGAAATTACCCTTGAGATATTCCGGAGGCGACTCCACGAGAAGACGTACCCGCTGGGGGCCTGACCCAGAGTGGTAGCCCAGCAAGTGAGGGAGGCATGCTGGCGGTGGCTACAGCTTGAACAGTGTACGGGGGCCGAGGTAGCAGAAGAAGTGGTGCTCGAGCACTTTGTGCATATCCTAAGTTCCGGCACGCGGAAAGACTTGGGTCCTGCGCCACCGACCGACTATGCTGAGCCAGGCCATGGCTTTGATGGAGACTTTCTGGTGGCTGAGACCCCTGTAGGACCAGGACCCTGTCCTATGACCATCGCCTCGGTCCAATCTCGTGAAGAAAAGGCCCAGGGCAAGAGGAGCGAGCACCGACCTGCCCTAAGACCCTCGGATGACCGGGATGTCGGCCTGGCCCGACGAAGGCCCTGGAGAGAACGGGGCCCTCCACTAGATGCTTCCATCGAAAGGAGACTCCAGACCACAGAGGCACCAGCTCCAGCACCTACTGCGCCAGACCAGCCCCGACACCCTGAACTCGGCCCCTGTTTCGCCTGTGGCCGCCTCGGACTCCTCCGTCGAGAATGCCTGATGATGGACTGCAGCTTTGAGCAGGTCTACTCAGGGGAAGCCTGTGCCCGTAAGCTGATTATCCCCATTATAGTGAATGGAGCCCCCGCCTCTGTGCTCATTGATTCGGGGTGTGGGCAGATGCTTGTCTGTCAGGGCCTCGTCCCCCGACCTGAACCGTCACTAGGGTTTATTCAACTCTAGTGTATCCATGGGGAAATGCGACCTTACCTCAAGAGCCCAGTGACCCTGACTGTAAAGGGAGAAACTCGGACCCTGATGGTTGGGCTAGCCCCGAAGTTGGCGTACCCAGTCATCCTGGGCTGAGACTGGAAGGGCTTCGCAGGGCTCTTGCAGACAACAACTGCCAGGACCTCCTGCACAGGGGCAGCCCTTGAAGGGGACCCTGTGGAAGAAATGGACCAAGGCCTGGAGGACCCCGACAGGGAGGACAAGTCTGCTGGCCCCCCGAACCCAGACCAGCCGGAGGGTGGGGAACCCGGTCCGAAAGAGGCCCCAACATTCGGTGCAGACTTCAGTTGGGACCAGCAGGAGGACCCCTCCCTTAGATGGGCGTACGAACAATTGGTAAGGGTTAATGGGACCCTGAACCTGCCCCACCAGGCCACCACAAACCCCCATTTTGAGTTGGTGGGGGATCGCCTATACTGGATCACCCGCGAGACCCAGACCAATGAGGCACGGGTGCAACTCGTGGTTCCACGATGCCACCGACGGGCGGTTCTGCTGCTGGCCCATGATGTCCCTGCGGCTGGCCACCTGGGTCACGAGAAAACTTTGGCATGGATCCTGGCCCATTTCTACTGGCCGGGGGTGCATAGGGAGGTAAGGGACTTTTGTGGTTCATACCCAGAATGTCAACGAGCCGCGCCAAAGGGAGTCCCGAGAGCCTCGCTCATCCCGTTGCTCATCATAGGCACTCCCTTCGAGAGGATAGCTATGTATCTGGTGGGACCCCTGCCCAAGAGTGTTGCAGGGTTCCAGTATATCCTAGTGGTCCTGGATTATGCCACTCGTTTTCCAGAAGCCATCCCACTTTGAAACATCGCAGCCTCGATGATTGCTACTGAGCTCCTGAAGATCTTTGCCTGGGTAGCCCTCCGCCGGGAAATCCTGACCGACCAAGGCACAAATTTTACATCAAAGCTCCTGCGCCAAGTCTGTGACCTCTTGGGGATAAAAAAATTACAAACCTCTGTCTATCACCCCCAAACTGGACTAGTCGAATGCTTCAATCGCATATTGAAGCAGATGTTGTGGAAGTTCCTCCCCCAAAAGATATGTGCCAGTGGCAGGGCCAGCTCTAGGTTTTTTGCCGCCCCAAGCAAAAAAATTTTTGGCTGCCTGG
>ML123449.1:0-41014 GCA_003846335.1 Cuora mccordi | reverse complement strand
CTGTAATATTACAAGGTGTCTTTTAAGAATGTTTCATATGCAATGAGGCCTATTTGAAGCTTATTTAAAAGTTGCAGCAAAAGCACAGGCATAAAATTAAATAAAGTGATTAAAAGCTACACTATCACATCCTTTACAAATAATGTAAGTGTATTTTTACATTTAAAAAAGATGCTAAGTTTACTCAGTTTCCTTAACGAAATAGTTATCATCTCTGCAACATAAAGATTTTAGTCTAACAGCCATGCCCTGTAAGAAACCCCTGTGTACAGGAATGTCAATTGTCAAGAAATAGCAATATAACCCAGTAAAAAAAATGTATTTAACACATTCTTTTAAACTATTTTACAATAAAAGTTTAAAGGAGAGAAATTCTGTAGCAACAACGCACCCCCTCCTTTTTTCCCTAGAATAAAATTGTGTGGATGTAGATAAAAACAGAACCTCTCCCCTTGTTATTCGTAGAAAGAACCCTCCCCACACACACTTTCTTCTTGTCTAATGTTTTTTATAATCTAAACCCAGGACAAACACACTTTTAAAATATTAATTAAAGGGAACAGGCATGCAAAATTCTTTACTTAGTTTAGTTTTGTTTTTTTAAAGACACTTATGAAAGTTATATCAAACTTCCTTATTTCATTTACTGGAAACTGACTTTAGCTTTGTAAAGGGTCAATATCATTTACAATAAAAGTGTAAGAGGAATGAATTGCATAACTCCCAAGGAGACTACTTTTAGGCCTGGTCTACACTACGAGTTTAGGTTGAATTTAGCAGCATTAAATTGAATTAAGCCTACACCCGTCCACACAACGAAGCCATTTACTTCGACATAAAGGGCTCTTAAAATCGATTTCTGTACTCCTCTCCGATGAGGGGAGTAGCGCTGAAATCGACATTGCCGGTTCAAATTAGGGTTACTGTGGATGCAATTCGATGGTATTGGCCTCTAGGAGCTATCCCACAGTGCACTATTGTGACCGCTCTAGACAGCAATCTGAACTTGGATGCACTGGCCAGGTAGACAGGAAAAGCCCCGCAAACTTTTGAATTTCATTTCCTGTTTGCCCAGCGTGGAGAGCACAGGTGATCATGCAGAGCTCATCAGCACAGGTAACCATGCAGTTCGAGAATTGAAAAAAAGCAGCAGCATAGACCGTACAGGAGGTACTGGATCTGATCGCTACATGGGGAGAGGTTTCCGTGCTAGCAGAACTATGTTCCAAAAGACAAAATGCCAAAACATTTGAAAAAATCTCCAAGGGCATGATGGAGAGAGGCCACCATAGGAACTCATATCAGTGCCATGTGAAAGTTAAGGAGCTCAGACAAGCTTACCAGAAAACCAAAGAAGCAAACGGAAGGTCTGGGGCAGAGCCGCAGACATGCTGCTTCTACGTTGAGCTGCATGCAATTCTGGGGGAGGGGAGGCGACCACTACCCCACCCCTGACCGTGGATTCCGAAGAGGGGGTCATCTCAGCCATGCCTGAGGATTTTGCGGACGGGGAAGATGAGGATGAGGATGAGCTTGCGGAGAGCACACAGCACTCCATTCTCCCCAACAGCCAGGATCTTTTTCTCAGCCTCACTGAAGTACTCTCCCAGCCCTCCCAAGGCAATATCCCAGACACTGAAGCCATGGAAGAGACCTCTGGTGAGTGTACCTTGTAAATATAAAACATGATTTAAAAGCAAGCGTTTTTTAGTGATTAATTTTCCCTGGGGACTTGGGATGCATTCGCGGCCAGTACAGCTACTGGAAAAGTCTGTTAACGTGTCTGGGGATGGAGTAGAAATCCTCCTGGGACATCTCCATGAAGCTCTCCTGGAGGTACTCCAAAAGCCTTTGCAGAAGGTTTCTGAGCAGTGCAGCCTTATTCCGCCCTCCATGGTAGGACACTTGAACAGACCATGCTAGTAGCAAGTAATCTGGTATGGTCCCAGTGTTTGCTGGCATTCAAGCAACATCCGTTCTTTATCTTGCTGTGTTAGCCTCAGGAGAGTGATATCGTTCATGGTAACCTGGTTGAAATACGGGAATTTAATTAAGGGGACAGTGGTGGCCATTCCTACTGGGCTGTTTGCCTGTGGCTGAACAGAAATTCTTCTCTGCAGTTAGCCAAGCAGAGGTGGGGGCCATTGGCACTGAGCTGTTCGCATTTGGCTAGCAGGGAACTTCCCTGATAACATTAACTTGGCGGGGGGAGGGTAAAGCGATCATCCCAGAGAATTGGATCAGGGCTGGGGGAATTAGTTTGGTTTCTGATGCTGCTGCTGCATGTTAACAGGAAAACCGCAGCACTCAACTGGCTTTGCTTGGTATGGGAAAGGAGGGCACTGCTTTTATGAAGGTTGCAGAAGCCGAAAAACAATGGCTCACCATGGCCGCATGCAAGCCGAATTCTGTTGCCTGGCCCTGCATCTGTGATCTCCAAAACCAAAGCCGCAGACACTCAATATTAAGGGTAGTAATCGATCTATCGGGGATCGATATATCGCATCTCGTCTAGGGCGAGTGGCAGTAGCGGAGTCGACGGGGGAGCCGCAGCCATCGATCCCGCGCCATGAGGACCCGAGGTAAGTCGAAATAAAATATGTAGACTTCAGCTATGCTATTCCCATAGCTGAAGTTGCGTATCTTACATCGACCCCTCCCAGTGTAGACCAGCCCTAAGATGCAAAATGTGACCTTGTACCGAAATCACATGTGCTATGTAATGTGAATAGTGTTGTTCACCGTGAAAGAGTATAAGCATTGTTCTGTAAAATGTATCTTTTTAAATACTTCTCTCCCTTTTTTCCCTCCCACAGCTGCAAATTTTTCAAGACTCCCTCCTCCGTCCCGAAGGCTATCTCAGATAAGGCGGCAAAAAAAACGCACGCGAGATTAAATGTTCTCTGAGATCACGCTCTGGCATCTGGTGGAGCTTCAGGAATGGCAGCAGGATCACAGAGTGCTGCTGCAGCCCCTCTATAACCGCTCTCCCCCCTCACCATGTTCCACATCCTCCTCGCCCAGACACCCAAGAACGCGGTGGGGGAGGCTCCGTGCACCCTTCCACTCCACCCCAGTGGACAGCCCAAGCAAAAGGCTGTCATTCAACAAATTTTGAAGTGGCCTTTTCCTTTCCTCCTCCCCTCTCCCCAAACCCCACCCGGGCTACCTTGTCAGTTCTCTTCCTATGTTTATAATCAGTTAATAAAGAATACATGATTTTTAAATGATAGTGACTTTATTTTCTTTGAAAGCAAGCTGTGATCGAAGCGGGGAGGGTGGGTTGCTTACAGGGAATGAGTCAATCAAGGGGGTGGGTTTTCATCAAGAAGAAACAAACAGAACTTTCACACCATAGCCTGGCCAGTCATGAAACTGGTTTTCAAAGCTTCTCCGATGCGCAGCGCTTTCTGGTGTGCTCTTCTAATCGCCCTGGTGTCTGGCTGCGCATAATCAGCAGCCAGGTGATTTGCCTCAACCTCCCACCCCGCCAGAAACGTTTCCCCCTTACTATCACGGAGATTGTGGAGCACACAGCAAGCAGCAATAACAATGGGGACATTGGTTTGGCTGAGGTCTGAGCGAGTCAGTAATGTGTGCCAGCGCGCCTTTAAACAGCCAAATGCACATTCTACCACCATTCTGCACTTGCTCAGCCTGTACTTGAACAGCTCCTGACTACTGTCCAGGCTGCCTGTGTATGGCTTCATGAGCCATGGCATTAAGGGGTAGGCTGGGTCCCCAAGGATAACTATAGGCATGTCAACATCCCCAGTGGTTATTTTCTGGTCTGGGAAGTAAATCCCTTGCTGCAGCCGTTTAAACAGACTAGTTTTCCTGAAGACGCAAGCATCATGAACCCTTCCCGGCCATTCCAAGTTGATGTTGGTGAAACGTCCCTTGTGATCCACCAGTGCTTGCAGCACCATTGAAAAGTACCCCTTGTGGTTTATGTACTGGCTGCCCTGGTGGTCCTGTGCCAAGATAGGGATATGGGTTCCATCTATCGCCCCACCACAGTTAGGGAATCCCATTGCAGCAAAGCCATCCACTATGACCTGCACATTTCCCAGAGTCACTAACTTTGGTAGCAGCAGCTCAGTGATTGCTTTGGCTACTTGCATCACAGCAGCAGCCACAGTAGATTTGCCCACTCCAAATTGATTCCCGACTGACCGGTAGCTGTCTGGCATTGCAAGATTCCACAGGGCTATTGCCACTCGCTTCTCAACTGTAAGGGCTGCTCTCATCTTGGTATTCTGGTGCTTCAGGGCAGGGAAAAGCAAGTCACAAAGTTCCATGAAGGTGACAAGGTAGCCTGGGTGGGCTTTGGGGGGAGGGGAGGAGGAAAGGAAAAGGCCACTTCAAAATTTGTTGAATGACAGCCTTTTGCTTGGGCTGTCCACTGGGGTGGAGTGGGAGGGTGCACGGAGCCTCCCCCACCGCGTTCTTGGGTGTCTGGGTGAGGAGGCCATGGAACATGGTGAAGGGGGAGTGCGGTTATAGAGGGGTTGCAGTAGCACTCTGTGATCCTGCTGCCATTCCTGAAGCTCCACCAGATACCGGAGCGTGATCTCAGAGAACATTTCATCTCGCGTGCGTTTTTTTCGCCGCCTTATCTGAGATAGCCTTCGGGACGGAGGAGGGAGGCTTGAAAAATTTGCAGCTGTGGGAGGGAAAAAAGGGAGAGAAGTATTTAAAAAGATACATTTTACAGAACAATGCTTATACTCTTTCACGGTGAACAACACAATTCACATTACATAGCACATGTGATTTCGGTACAAGGTCGTATTTTGCATCTTAGGGCTGGTCTACACTGGGAGGGGTCGATGTAAGATATGCAACTTCAGCTTTGGGAATAGCATAGCTGAAGTCTACGTATTTTATTTTGACTTACCTCGGGTCCTCATGGCGTGGGATCAACGGCCCCGGCTCCCCCGTCGACTCCCCTACTGCCACTCACCCTAGACGAGATGCGATATATCGATCCCCGATAGATCGATTACTACCCACTGATTCGGCGAGTACTCTGGATGTACCCTTAATATTAAGTGTCTGCAGCTTTGGTTCTGGATGCAGGGCCAGGCAACAGAATTCGACTTGCATGCGGCCATGGTGAGCCATTGTTTTTCGGCTTCTGCAACCTTCATAAAAGCAGTGCCCTCCTTTCCCATACCAAGCAAAGACCGTTGAGAGCTGTGGTTTTCCTATTAACATGCAGCAGCAGCATCAGAAACCAAACTAATTTCTCCTCCCCCCCGCCGATCCAATTCTCTGGGATGATCGCTTTACCGCCCCCCTTTACTCCTTTCTTTTAATATGCATAATATAATATATGGAGATATACCTATCTCATAAAACTGGAAGGGACCCTGAATGGTCATTGAGTTCAGCCCCCTACCTTCACTAGCAGGACCAAGTACTATTTTTGCCCCAGATCCCTAAGTGGACCCCTCAAGGATTAAACTCACAATCCTGGATTCAGGAGGCCAATGCTCAAACCACTGAGCTATTCCTCCCCCATAAAGCTCCATGTCAAATTCCTACAGGACCAGGCTCCAGAGTAGCAGTTTGGAGTTTGTGCCCTTAGTTCGGTGATGCCATACCAAAGGTGAATGGTGAGTTAGTATCCTGAACCTCCTGTTGAAGAGGTAAGGCCTTAATTGTTTGATGGCCGACACAATGGGACAGCACTCCTTCTCTATGATAGAGTAATTCTGTTCAGCAGGGGACAGCTTCTTGCTTAGGATGGCAATGGGATGGTTCTTGCTGTCTTCCCCTGTCTGCATCAGCACAGCACCCAACCCTGTGTCTGATGCATCAGTACACAATTCAAAAGGCTTATCGAAGTCAGGGCCGGCCAGCACAGGCTCCGCAGACAAGAGTGCTTTTACCTTGTCAAAGCCTTTCTGGCAGGCCTCTGACCAAATTACCTTATTAGGTTGATGCTTTTTCCATAAGTCTGTGATTGGGGCTACATCACTGAACCCCTCCACAAACCTCCTGTAATAGTTTGCCAGGGTTTGAACTTGCCTTTTACTCTGGGGTACAGACCATTTCATGATGGCTTCCACCTTAAGAGGGTCAGGGGATATTTTGTCCCCTCCACCCAGTGTCTCAGATAAGGACTTTGGCTTCCCCTATCTTGCACTTAGAGGGTTTCACCGTTAGCCCAGCCTCTTTGAGCTTTGATAGCACAACTTCCAGGTTCTCCTTGTGGTCACCCCAGGTGTTGCTGAATACAGCAATGTCATCTCTGTATGCCCCAACATAATGCTGCAAACCATTTAACACTCTGTTGACCAGTCTCTGGAAGTTGCACCAGCATTTACCAGACTAAAAGATAGGACTGTAAATTCATAGAGCCCTATGTCAGTGATAAAAGCTGATTTTTGTTGTGCCTCCCCCTCCAGAGGGATTTGCCAGTAACCTTTGGTCAGATCAAAGGTACTGAGGTACTTGGCTTGACTCAGCACATTCAGCACGTCATCAGTTCTTGGCATGGGGTAGGCATCTGTCACAGTGACAGCACTGAGCTTCCTATAGTCTACATAAAATTTTACAATGCCAACCCTTTGGGGGACCAAGACCACAGCTGAAGCCCACGCACTGTCAGATTCCTTCATCATCCCCAGGTCCAACATGCTTTGTATCTCAGCCCGAATTTGCTCCTTCACCTTGCTGGTGGCCCTATAAGGCCTGGAAGGAGGAGGTTGAGCCCCTTTCATGAAGATCCTATGGGAGAGCAAGTGCGTCCTCCCTGGTTTGTTGGAAAATACCTCACTGTACTTCTGCAGCGTTGACAACGCTTCCTCCCTTTTGACTGGTGTCAGCTCACTACAGATTTCTATACTTTCCAGGATTGACCCGTCTTGGCATTCAGCCATCAGATCAGTGAGTGGGTGTGCCTCAGTTTCCCCTTTGACACAACAGATCATGTTTACCCCGGCCACTCTACTGTGATAGGCCTTGAGTCTGTTTACATGTACCAGTTGGGGTACTGCACCGTCCAGGGGCTTTTTAACTTTATAAGTGTCCTCACTTGCCACTTCTGGACCCCTCCATGAGTTTTGCATCTTGAACTTTTTTGCGGGGCTGAGTACCATGACCAAATCTCCTATGTAAAAAATGCGTTTACAAGTATTTTTATCATACCATGTCTTTTGCTTGGCCTGACTGCTCTAGAGGTTGTTTTGGACAATTTCCATCATGTCCTTCAACTCCCTCCTGAACCTATGGACATACTCAGTCACAGTTTCCTCCCTTACCGTGTTGCATCCTTCCCAGGTATCCCTGATGAGATCGATAGGTCCCCTCACTTTCATCCCATACAGAAAGTCAAATGGGGAAAATCCCATAGACTCTTGGGGTACCTCCCTGTAGGCATTCATCAGGAATGACAATAACTCGTCCCAACTGTGGCCCCTTTTCTTGGTATACATCCCCAGCATGGATTTTAGGGTCCCACTGAACCTTTCCACAAGCCCATTGGCTTGGCAGTGGTAGGGGCTGTTGTTTCACTCCACACACCTTCCATAGCTCACTGAACAACTGCAACATAAAATATGCCCCCCAATCAGACAAAATCTCCTTAGGGAGGCCCACTCTGCTGAATATGGTGAGCAGAGCTCTTGCCACTGTCTCAGCTTCTATGTTAGACAGTGCAATTGCCTCGGGATACTGAGTGGAGAAGTCTACTACCATTAAGATATACTTGTTCCCCCTCTTAGTGGGGCATGGCATAGGACTCACTATGTCCATTGCCACCCTTTGGAACGCCTCCTGGATGACAGGCTCCCAGACACTCCTATCCTTCGGGGGTTCCCGGTGCTGCCCAGCCAGTGAAAGCTCCATACAACGGGACTGAAGGCACAGCCAGGTGGTGGAGAGTGTTTGGGGTTACGCAGCCATATGGATTTGGGAAGGACCCACTGAGTGTCTGACGCACCTGGAGAGATCGCTGGTCTGCGTGCTCCTTCTGTGCCCAAGTGGTGCCCCCCACCCCCCGGACAAAGAGGCTGGGTGAGTCTTGCCCTTTGGCAGCTGTGCTGGTTCCTGTGGGGCACTTGCCCTGGGAAGGGGGTTCATAGCCCAGCCTGGCTGAGTGGGACTCTCCCTCCCATGCCCCGAGCTGCCAACGGCCCTGGTCCAGCTTCCCCTGCCAGTGCAAACACAGCTTGAGAAATAAATGGCCCTTGCAGCCATGGTGGTGGCGCAAAAGTCATGGGGCTGGCAGCCTCCAGGCACCGAGGGAGCAGCTTCTGACAATCTCATCTCCTGCAGGGAGCGGGCGAGGGCCTCCCTCCCGAGCATGTCACCCTTCCTTTGAGGGTGAAGGGACCTCCTTGCCCCTGGCCCAGCCGTGAGCTGCCAGGAGAATGTGGCCGGGATCCGGGTTAGAAGGAGGGAGCAGGGCGGAGCAGGAGTCTCCAGCGGGCAGGATGTAGGTAGAGCAGGACAGCAAGGGTGTCTATGGGCTGGGGTGCTCCTGGCCTGGATGCCTCTCTCCAGGAGGGAGCCATGACCCATGAGTGTCCTTCCCCCCACTGGTGGGAGCAGGGCCACTGCCACTCGCCAGGGCTCCAGGATGCTCAAGTCCTTGGGGAACAAGGTGCCCAGGGGCTAGTGGGGGGAATCGGGGCTGGGGCGGCTCCAAGGAGGGATGGGGTGATGTCCTGTTACTGTTGCTCCATGTTGCTCTCACTCTGGCTGTGCTCAAGGGCTGGATGCAGGGGAGGCAGACCCGGGGTGCAGGAGTCCAGAAGGACGGTCCCAACTGTGTCCTGGCCATGGACCCCGCGCTGAGGGCAGGACACTGCCTGGGCTCCCCCCAACCCCCCGCCCTCCAGGAGCTCCCAGTGCCGCCCCTGCCAGCAATGGCCTCGTTTGGACGGGCTGGATGTGTGGCCGAGGGGAGGCCGTTTGGGGTAAGGGCTTGGGAGGGAGGCACTGAGCCCCTCACAATCGGGGGAGCCATCGAGCTGTGTGTCCCATCTGTGCCCAACCAGCACCCCCACCCCAGGGAAGCTGCGTGTGGGAGCCGGTCCCTCGCGGAGAATGATGGGGCAGGGCGTGTCGTGTCACTTTTTGGCTGGGCTGGGGCCTGTCCCTGTGGGGCGCTCACCGTGGTAAAGTGGTTCAAGGCCCAGAGTAGCAGGGTGATCACCCCACTCCAGCCCTGAAAGGGTACAAGCAGCCCTGGCGAGGGCTGCAGCAAGGTAAGAGGGGTTAAGAATCGCTGGAGAAGCTGAGTGAGTGACTGACCAGAGCTGTGGCCAGCTTAATCAGGGCCCAGCTGGCCCTAATAAGAGGGCTGGGGTCAGAAGCAAAACAGAGACACTCTCTAGCCTTTTGAGAGGGTGGGACCTGGCTGTCTGGGAAGCTGAGGAGAGTACCTAGGGTGGAGCAGTGCTGGGGAAGGGCCGGGGAGCTCCAGCTCAGCAAAGCCCCAGGCTGCAGGCCGAAGTGAGGGTCCACTAAAGGGTACTGGGGCTGCAGAGGGGCAGCCCAGATATAGGAAGAGGCAGCTGGTCCAAACCCTCTTTGGCGATGACAAGTGGCAATTATACTGCAGTCTGCCCCAGTGAGCGGGGGCTAGATGGTGACTGGCAGTAGCCCAAGACTGAGGCGAGATGGGGATAGAGGGTTAGGGGTTCGCTGGGGAGGGGAGACCCATAGAAACTGTGGGGTACTGCAGGGGTCAGAACCCCAAGAGAAGGGGCATTGGGGTCCTGGAGGGACACTGGGGCCAGCAGCAAGCGGGACACTGGCTTGCAGAGGGTGCTCCTGAGCTGAAAGATCTAATTCCCGAGATGACCAGCAGGAGGCACTGTGCCGGTGAGTCTGCGCCCTGCTACAGATTGGTGGAAAATGCAGGGATGTGGCCTGTCCCGATACAGGGGGCAAGGGCAAGGACTGTGGGACTATTGCCCGAATCCCAGTGGAGGAACGGAAGGTGGAGACGCAGGACCCACAATGGTGGACTATTATTGGGGAGCCTGTGTGGTCCGTCTTGCCGAGCAGCAAGCAAGGCTGCTACAGCTGTTGCGGGGGAGGGCACATAGATCTCATCAGGGGCCAGGCACCTGGGGCAGGAGGCCGGTGCCAAGGCAGAGGAACTGTTGGGCCTGTGGGGAACCAGGGCACATGAAGAGGGAGTGCCCCTACGGGACTCGCATGGCCCAGGTGAGCCCTGAAGGAAGGGCTGTGCCAGAGACAAATGGTGGAGGCACTAGTGTGCCCCCGTGAAGTTAACAGGGGGGCTCCAAACTTGTTGGCCCTGTGGGGAGCCAGGGCAAAAGAAGAGCCTCCCCTGAGATAGTGCTTGGGGTGTGCTACAGACCGCCGGGATCTGATTTGGATATGGATAGAGACCTCTTTAATGCTTTTAATGAAGTAAACACTAATGGGAATTGTGAGATCATGGGAGACTTTAACTTCCCAAATATAGACTGGAGGACAAGTGCTAGTAACAATAATAGGGCTCAGATTTTCCTAGATGCGATAGCTGATGGATTTCTTCACCAAGTAGTTGAAGAACCAACAAGAGGGGATGCCATTTTAGATTTGGTTTTGGTGAGTAGTGAGGACCTCATAGAAGAAATGGTTGTAGGGGACAACCTTGGTTCGAGTGATCATGAGCTAATTCAGTTCAAACTAGATGCAAGGATAAACAAAAATAGATCTGGGACTAGGGTTTTTTATTTCAAAAGGGCTAACTTTAAAGAATTAAGGAAATTAGTTAGGGAAGTGGATTGGGCTGAAGAACTCGTGGATCTAAAGGTGGAGGAGGCCTGGAATTACTTCAAGTCAAAGTTGCAGAAACTTTCAGAAGCCTGCATCCCAAGAAAGGGGAAAAAAATCATAGGCAGGAGTTGTAGACCAAGGTGGATCAGCAAGCATCTCAGAGAGGTGATTAAGAAAAAGCAGAAAGCCTACAAGGAGTGGAAGATGGGCGGGATTAGCAAGGAAAGCTACCTTATTGAGATCAGAACATGTAGGGATGAAGTGAGAAAGGCTAAAAGCCATGTAGAGCTGGACCTTGCAAAGGGAATTAAAACCAAAAGTAAAAGGTTCTATAGCCATATAAATAAGAAGAAAACAAAGAAAGAAGAAGTGGGACCGCTAAACACTGAGGATGGAATGGAGGTTAAGGATAATCTAGGCATGGCCCAATATCTAAATAAATACTTTGCCTCAGTCTTTAATGAGGCTAATGAGGAGCTTAGGGATAATGGTAGGATGACAAATGGGGATGAGGATATGGAGGTAGATATTACCACATCTGAGGTAGAAGCCAAACTCGAACAGCTTAATGGGACAAAATCGGAGGGCCCAGATAATCTTCATTCAAGAACATTAAAGGAACTGGCACATGAAATTGCAAGCCCATTAGCAAGAATTTTTAATGAATCAGTAAACTCAGGGGTTGTACCGTACGACTGGAGAATTGCTAACATAGTTCCTATTTTTAAGAAAGGGAAAAAAAGTAATCCGAGTAACTATAGGCCTGTTAGTTTGACATCTGTAGTATGTAAGGTCTTGGAAAAAATTTTGAAGGAGAAAGTAGTTAAGGACATTGAGATAAATGGTAATTGGGACAAAATACAACATGGTTTTACAAAAGGCAGATCGTGCCAAACCAACCTGATCTCCTTCTTTGAGAAGGTAATACATTTTCTAGACAAAGGAAATGCAGTGGATCTAATTTACCTTGATTTCAGTAAGGCATTTGACACAGTTCCACGTGGGGAATTATTAGTTAAATTGGAAAAGATGAGGATCAATATGAAAATTGAAAGGTGGATAAGGAACTGGTTAAAGAGGAGACTACAACGGGTCGTACTGAAAGGTGAACTGTCAGACTGGAAGGAGGTTACTAGTGGAGTTCCTCAGGGATCAGTTTTGGGGCCAATCTTATTTAACCTTTTTATTACTGACCTTGACACAAAAAGCGGGAATGTGCTAATAAAGTTTGCAGATGACACAAAGCTGGGAGGTATTGCTAACACAGAGAAGGACCGGGATATCATACAGGAAGATATGGATGACCTTGTAAACTGGAGTAACAGTAATAGGATGAAATCTAATAGTGAAAAGTGCAAGGTCATGCATTTAGGGATTAATAACAAGAATTTTAGTTATAAATTGGGGACACATCAGTTGGAAGTAACAGAGGAGGAGAAGGACCTTGGAGTATTGGTTGATCACAGGGTGACAATGAGCCGCCAATGTGATATGGCCGTTAAAAAAGCTAATGCAGTTTTAGGATGCATCAGGTGAGGTATTTCCAGCAAAGATAAGGAGGTGTTAGTACCGTTATACAAGGCACTGGTGAGACCTCATCTGGAATACTGTGTGCAGTTCTGGTCTCCCATGTTTAAGAAGGAAGAATTCAAACTGGAACAGGTTCAGAGAAGGGCTACTAGGATGATCCGAGGAATGGAAAACCTGTTTTATGAAAGGAGACTCAAAGAGCTTGGCTTGTTTAGCCTAACCAAAATAAGGTTGAGGGGGGATATGATGACTCTTTATAAATATATCAGAGGGATTAATATTAGGGAGGGAGAGGAATTATTTAAGCTTAGTACCAATGTGGACACAAGAACAAATGGGTATAAACTGGACACTAGGAAGTTTAGACTTGAAATTAGACAAAGGTTTCTAACCATTAGAGGAGTGAAGTTCTGGAACAGCCTTCCAAGGGGAGCAGTGGGGGCAAAAGACATATCTGGCTTTAAGACTAAGCTTGATAAGTTTATGGAAGGGATGGTATGATGGGATAGCCTAATTTTGGCAATTAATCAAAGATCAATTGCCAAATTATCAGCAGGTAAGTATGCCCAGTGGTCTGGGATGGGATGTTAGATGGGATGGGATCTGAGTTACTTCAGAGAATTCTTTCTTGAGTGCTGGCTGGTGAGTCTTGCCCACATGCTCAGGGTTTAGGTGACGGCCATATTTGGGGTCGGGAAGGAATTTTCCTCCAGGGCAGATTGGCAGAGCCCCTGGAGGTTTTTCGCCTTCCTCTGCAGCATGGGGCACAGGTCACTTGCTGGAGGATTCTCTGCAGCTTGAGGTCTTTAAACCACTATTTGAGGACTTCAATAGCTCAGACATAGGTTAGGGGTTTGTTATAGAAGTGGATGGGTGAGATTGTATGGCCTGCGTTGTGCAGAAGGTCAGACTAGATGATCATAATGGTCCCTTCTGACCTTAAAGTCTATGAGTCTATGAGTCTATAAGAGGGAGTGCCCCAATGGGACTCACAGGGCCCAGGCTAACCCAGAGGTGGCCAAAGGACGGCATTGGCTGTGCTTCCTGTGCTACACAGGCGGCCAAGGAAGACGGCCTTGCCCCCAGAGAAGGAGGGGGAGGCCAGAGGATCGGGCTCTGTCTGAGACTGCCCCAAAGGAAGGGGTGGTAAAGACCAGGGCCCCAGAAGAGAGGGGGTCTGGGGCAGAGGGGCCCAGCTCAACAGGGGAGTCCATGCGGGGGTGAGACAGGCCACGGTGGAGACCCAACCAGCAAGGGAAACCCACCTGGGAGCTAAGCAGGCTACAGTGGGTACCCAAACCCTTCCAGAGAGTGGCTGGTTGCTTCTGTGGCAAGAACAGGATGTCCTGCAGACCCAGCTGAGGGGAAAACTGGGCAGGTAAAACAACCCCCTGGTGGAGGGTATCTTGAGGTGAGGGTTGTTTATGGGGGTGATCACCCCGCTCCGGCCCTGAAAGGGTACAAGCAGCCCTGGAGAGGGCTGCAGCAAGGTAAGAGGGATTAAGAATGGCTGGAGAAGCTGAGTGAGTCGCTGACCAGAGCTGTGGCCAGCTTAATCAGGGCCCAGCTGGCCCTAATAAGAGGGCTGGGGTCAGAAGCAAAACAGAGACACTCTCTAGCCTTTTGAGAGGGAGGGACCTGGCTGTCTGGGAAGCTGAGGAGAGTACCTAGGGTGGAGCAGTGCTGGGGAAGGGCCGGGGAGCTCCAGCTCAGCAAAGCCCCAGGCTGCAGGCCGAAGTGAGGGCCCACTAAAGGGTACTGTGGCTGCAGAGGGGCAGCCCAGATATAGGAAGAGGCAGCTGGTCCAAACCCTCTTTGGCGATGACAAGTGGCAATTATACTGCAGTCTGCCCCAGTGAGCGGGGGCTAGATGGTGACTGGCAGTAGCCCAAGACTGAGGTGAGATGGGGATAGAGGGTTAGGGGTTCGCTGGGGAGGGGAGACCTATACAAACTGTGGGGTACTGCAGGGGTCAGAACCCCAAGAGAAGGGGCACCCTCACCCTTTCAGTGGGGGAAGGGACATCCCTGCCTGTGGCTAGGGCTGGATTAACCTTTTGTTGGCCTGGAGTCAAACATATTTGTGAGTCCCTATGGGGAACACATGTAAAAGCCAGGAGCTGGATGCATCCTAGGTAATACCATTGCATTTCCATGGCCCATTTAACTGCTAGGCATTCCTTTTCTACTACAGCGTCTCGTTGCTCCCTGGGTACGAGCTTCTGGCTGAGGTAAAGGATGGGTGCTCCTCATCCTCCACCATCCGTGAAAGGACCACCCCAAGTCCTACCTCTGAGGTGTCTGTTTGTAGAATGAATTTCTTCTTGAAATCTGGGGCTGGGAGCGCTGGATGATTGCAAAGGGCCGTCCTTAGGTCTGTGAAAACTTCTGTCACGGAGTTTGGGGGCAACAAGGCAATGAAGTTTGGGGGCCCTGCACCCCCAGCTTCCTGCGATCCACCATGACTCTTAGCCAGCCAGTAAAGTAGAAGGTTTATTTAGATGACAGGAACACAATTCAAGATAGGTCTTGCAGGGACAGACAATCGGACCCCGTCAGTCAGGTCCATCTTGGATGGCCAGGGAGGCCAGAGCTGGGCAAAGGTGTCACCTGGCTCCAATCCTCTGTGACGGAGCAGGAAGCGGGGCAGATTTGACCTGGGAATGTTGCTGGGGAGTTACATTGGGATGAGAAGGAAGAGGAGAGAGGAATTTTTTAGTTTCAGTTGGGGCTGGGTGGTGCAATACAGGGAACCCCAAGCTGGGGTCTAAGCTCCCTGAACCCCCAGAAGGACTTGATTGAGGGGTCCTGGTTGTGCCCACAAGCTCTGCTGTAGACTGAGTTTCTATTGTCCAATAAACCTTCCATTTTACTGGCTGGCTGAGAATCACAGTGAATCCCAGGAAGCGGGGTGCAGGGCCCTGACTCCTCGACACTCTGTGACAACTGGTGGCAGAGGTGGGATCTACTGCAGCCTGTAGACAGCGCTTCCTGCAGTAAGTGACTGGGGAGCAGTAAAACGAAGTGGGATTGACGGGGACCAGGTTGGCTGAAGAGTCAGAGATGGACGGTTTCAGGAGGCGATTAACCCCTGGGAGTGTGTGACCAGAGAGAAGGACTTTTGCAGTAACAGGGTCCCCGGGGGGATTGCAGGAGCAGTCCCAGGGGTGGAGGAGTCTGCAGCTTGACCCTGGCAGAGAGGTGGTGACCTGAGGAAGGGCTGGTGCACTAGGGGTCTCCCTGGAAAGAGTGGAAAGCTGAGAGCATAGGCTGGCGAGTGTCCAGCAGGAAGATGTATGCTAAACGCTTTAAGAGTGACCTGGTGGAGCTGTGCAGGCAGAGGGGGCTGCACATTGGGAGGTCCAACAAAGAACAGCTAATTGCCCAGCTGGAGGAGAAGGATCGCTTGGATGAACCAAGCCCTGTCCCTGAGGGAAGCCGCCCAGCGGATGCAGCATGGGCCCCGGGGCCTGACATGGCTGGGAGGGGCCAGACTGTTGCCGAGGACATCCCGAGACCCTGCCTACCTATACCTAGGGGAGGGGTTGGGGGAAGCCCAGCGAATACCGAGGGCACCCTGACCCTGGCGGCCAGCAGGGTATCGTCCCGGGGGAGCTCCCCATCCCTGGAATGGATGCAGCTGGAGTATGACAGGGAGGCAGTAGGTACCGTTTATTTGGACCAGCTCCGTGTGCACCAGTTTTTTAGTAATGGCCACTTTGAACCTAGACAGATTCGTTAGAACATTATATGGGCATGTACACAGAATTTTTTTATTAGAGTAGGTGCAACATTTACTAGGATACAAGGCTCTCCCAGTGACCTCAGCATATGCAACGCCCTTTATTTTAATAACGTGACCCCTTCCCCATACTGGCAGGGAGGTTACCATCCTGGCTCGCTGTAAATGAGGGATGCCTAAAAGTACCAGAAGGCTAAAGAGTATACTGTTACCTGTTTAAACTGGTCTTTGGACTTTTATTGATTTTTTGTTTCCCCATGCCCACGGAGGGGTACTGGGGAGATAGGGTTCTACCACTTCCATAAGGGCTGGGTGGACCCGGCCATCAAGGAGATTAGTTACAATCAGGGCCGGCTCTAGGATTTTTGCTGCCCCAAGCAAAAAAATGTTTGGCGCCCCCCATTTTTTTTCATGCCCCCCGGCCCCTCACCAACTCCACCCCTTCTGAACCCCTTCCCCAAATCCCCAGCCCTGCCTCCTCCCCCAGGCATGCAGCATTTCCCTCCCCGTTGCTTCCTGGGGGCCCCCACAACCTCCCACCCTAGCTCACCTCTACTGCGCCTGCTCCCCCCAGTGTGCCGCCGCTCCGCTTCTCCCCACTCCCTCTCAGGCGAGGGAGGGCGGAGAAGCGGAGCAGCGGCACATTCAGGGGAGCAGGCAGAGTGGAGGTGAGCTAGGGTGGTGGGGCGCAGGAAGTAATGGGGGTAGAGGAACCGCTCCCTGCTCCAGCTCACTTCCACTCCACCAGCACCGCACAGCAAGCCTGGGAGGGAGGGGGGAGAAGTGGTGTAGCAGCACGTTCAGGGGAGCAGGCGAAGCAGAGGTGAGCTAGGGTGGTGAGGTGCAGGAAGTAAGGAGGGGTAGAGGAACTGTTCCGCACTCCAGCTCACCTCCACTCCACCGCCTCCTCGAGCGCCCACCACTCGGCATCTCCTCCCTCCCAGACTTGCTGCGCAAAACAGCTGTTTCCCGGACAGCAAGTCTGGGAGGGAGGAGGGAGAAGAGAAGTGGCAGCTGGGCGCTCAAGGGAGCTGGGGCGGCAAGTGGGGGCGGTGGGGGCACTTTTTCCCCATGCCCCAGAGTCGGCACCTATGATGGCCGGTGCCAGAATGCCGCCCCTAGAAATGTGCCACCCCAAGCACCTGCTTGTTTTGCTGGTGCCTGGAGCTGGCCCTGGTTACAATTCCTTGTGTGGTGATAGCCTAAGTTTGTCCTGCTCTCCAACAACTCTCCTCCAGTGCTTTTATTTTAGTCCCATTTATTAGCAGGCTGGTGACTTTTTGACCCAGGTATTTGGTTATATTTAAATAGGTGGATACAGAGTTTGACAGGTCCTTTAAGATGTCTAGGATTAATTGACTAGCCTTAGTAGTATCCAGTCCTCCCCGGGCATTAGAAATTACAGCGTCTGCCAGCCTTGATTTTAGTCGGTCCCTCTTCTTAGCTTGGCGTGCTATGGTATAGGTGTTGCCAACAGAATTGCCTGCACCAAACCATTCTGCAACGGTATTTAGTAATTCCCTCTTCTGTCTGGTTAAACGCTTACCAATTTGGTTTGTTAGGCTAGTAATGTTTTTACTTATTCGAGGCCTGATTTTTGCACATTGTTTGTTCACTTCCTCTAAAGGAATACGCACCTTGACCCTGTAGTGTGGAATACCACCGAGGTGAGGACTGGTAGGGCTGGTCCTATTATTATTAATCCTGGTTTTGGAACAGGGATTTGTTCAGAGCATGATACACAATCGGGTGGTTCCACTTTGTCTTTGATAACCCGATTAATTGTTACTAGTCATGGACATTTTAATTTGGGCCATTGTTTAACAACTGTATGCCATGCCTTTGGGGTTACCTCCATCCGTGCTTTAAGTGGTAAGCCCCATCCTGATTCAGCAGGCCCAACCTCAACTGGTACCATGTCAGTATAATTGGCACATAATTTTTTATGAGTGTTTGGGTTTTTTTTCACAAAATTCCACATAAATTCCAGTATCGAGGTCTGTGTGTTTCCTCCCAAGCCATTGTGGCAATATGCCATGTAATTGTGTTTAAATGAGGGATAGCCCAAGACTTTGTAGTTCCCTTCACACATGGCACACTACTTGCGTCCTTCCTTATGCACCACAGGGACGGCAGGAACCACAGCAGAAGCCTCCCCAGGGTCGCACCCTTCAGTCCTTTCTTTTTTATCTTTTGTTGTTTACTTGTGAAGACACCTGTGGAGACATTTGTGGAAACATTGTTAGTATTGACAGATGCTGATTTAAATAATTTTAACTGATTTTGGTGACGCCAAAATGTTTTTAATTTTTTAAAATTTTTGCATATGTATTAGTAGTTAGAAGGATTTTTATAGGGCTTTGCTACTACTGGTGTGTGACTGCCCAAAACCACTCCATCAAGCTAAATGAAAAACCCTGCCCCTCGAGACATCCATCTGTGTGCATAACGGTCCCTCGAAGGTCAACCCTAACTGTTGACGGAACACGGCTCCACCGTACTCCGCCAATAATGGGTAACCTAACATGGAATCCAAAATGGCACTACGGCAGTAAGTATCTAAAAAAGGGTCTACAGGCCCGGCAGGCAAAAATCAAGAAGTTGGTGGCCAAGGCCCAGAGGCATATTGGAAAAGGCCGTCTAAGGTACACTCAAATAAAAAAACCAATAAACCAGGCCAATGTAAAGTACTCAAAAGCAAAAAACCAGGCAGTAAAGGTTAAAGCTATTATTATGGGCAATGCCATCTCAGGTGACAAGGTCCCCTGGGAATAAATCTGGGTGCTATTTTGTCAAGTTATGTGGAAAGTGTCTATCCTAACATTCCTAATGGTACTGGTGCTTTATCAGTAACTCCGCAGTAGGCTGGGTACTTTAAAATTGGTATATTTAACCTAGCGGGTTAGGAAACCCTAGGTTCAAGAGGAGGGACTGAAGGGTTAAAATCCATGTGCATTTTATATAACAACCTGGTATATGGATTGTGCCAGCTCTTTTTCAGACCCAAAGTCCAGAGTTTGGTCAAGCGACCAGAGGCCTAGCAAATAGTAATTAGCTAAAAGAAAGCTGGGGTAAACAAAATAACATGCCTTTGCTAAGATATGCTTGGTCAGTAAAAATGCCAGATGTTAAAGCAATAACTAAATAATTATGTTTCATCTAATGTTTCAGATTGAACAATGGATCCCTGTTCCTATTGTGTCAGTCTCTTCTGTAGGGAACGTTCTTCCCACAGATCCAACCTTGAGTTTATGAAAATTGGCACATGTCAGTATAAGATATGGCATCCTTCCACCTCCCTTCCCAGGGACCAATGTCTGCCTTAAAACATAAAGGGGACAATCTTTATTGCCATATACTTTCACTGTTTCTTTGCTTTAACCCCTAGGAATGTACCTGTTGGACAATCAGAGGAGTTGTTCCATTCCTATGGACCCCAAATCAAAATTCAACATATATATATTTTATACTAATAACATTTTATCAAAGTATTAATTAAATGTTAACTTGCTAACTTGAGACCATGGGCAGAGATATTATGTAACCATTGGCTAATGTGCTATCTTGTTTTGCTGCAAAACCTATCCCGGGGTGTGGATCTGCCTACCCCGTCACTTTCCCCCGCCCATGGAAAATCTATATATTCTATTGTAATCAATTGATTGACAGTGTCTCTGAGCCTAATAAGCCAGGTGACACTCCTCCAGCGCTGTGTGTAATAAACTCCTATGCTTGACCTCTACACAGTGTGAATTTATGTCCTTCAGAGGCGCTCGAGTTAAGGAGGCAAGAACTGAAGCAGGAGCGGGAGGAACGGGAGAAACAACGTCAGCATGAGCTGGAGGAAAAGGAAAGCATGAGGAGAAACAGTGTCAGCATGAGGAGAACCAGCATAAGCATGAGCTGGAGCTGGCCCGGCTGAGGAGCAGTGGGACCCCAACTGCAGTGAGTGAGGAGGGACCCAAGGCTGCAAATGGCTTTGATAAGTGCGTCCTGGCCCAGCATAAGGATGGGGAGGACATAGATCCCTTCCTGATGGCCTTTGAGAATGCCTGCGAGCTGCACGGGGTTAATCCTGAAGACAGGCTCCAGTTTCTAACCCCCTTACTGGATTCCACAGCCGTGGAGGTGTACAGCCAAATGAAAGGGGCGGAGACAGGGGACTACGAACTGTTCAAAAAGGCCCTGCTCCATGAGTTTGGGCTGACTCCCAAGATGTACTGGAAAAGGTTCTAGAGTCAGTGTAAAACCCGTGAGGTCACATACCTACAACTGGCCAACCAGGCGCAGGGGTATGCCTGCAAGTGGACAGCTGGGGTCCAAACTAAAGAGGACCTGCTTGACCTATTCATACTGGAGCACCTGTATGAGCAGTGCCCATCCAACCTGAGGCGATGGTTGATGGACCAGAAGCCAGAGAACCCGCAGCACACAGGCCAGCTGGCCGACGAGTTTGTGAACAGTCGGGCAGGAGATAACAGGGAGGAGTCTCAAAGGAACAGGGCTGCCTCAATGTAGAGATAGAGTCACAATGGGACCTCCCAGCGGGGAAATATGGAGAACTCCCACCAAAGGGGAACATCCAGCATCAGGTCCATCTGACCCGCTCGAGGGGACCCACGGGACATGGGCTGCTATCACTGTGGCCAGAGAGGCCACATATGGGCCCAGTTCCCCAAGCTCAGGGACAGACTGAGCAGACCCAACCCACAGAGGATTGACAGGGTAAAGACTCAGCCGGATGAGGGGCAGCGTTTCCAGGCAAGGGGGGCTGGCAGCGTACCACCTGCAAAGGAGGGAGGAGGGCCCCAGGTCAGCTCCTCTGGGGGGCTGGATGCTCCAGACTCTGGGTTTTTAGTTTACAGGGTGGGCGCGGGGCTGTCCCTCCAGAGAGAGTGCCTTGTTCCCCTGGAGGTGGATGGGAGGAAGGTCAATGGATACTGGGATACAGGCACAAGTGCCCATGGTGATGGTACACCTGAATTGGGGGGCCAAGGAAGGCCCCAAGGACATGGGGATACACCCGCATTTGCCCATGGAGGTATTAATGGAGGGGGGCTGGAGGACTGGCCAAGCAACCCCCAGGGTGCCCTGGTCATGACTCGTAGTCAGAGCCGGCGAGGGGCACTGCGCCTTGACAACGGGGAGGGTACTTTGACTGAGGCACAGGACCCTAACTCAGTGGGGAGAGAGTGCCCAGGGACATGACTCAGAGAGGCTGCGGCCTCAGACCCAGCCGGCGAGAGAGAGCAGGTGTCCATCCCTGTCCCAGCTGCTGAATTCCAGGCTGAGTTGCAGAAAGATCCCTCCTTGCGGAAGCCAAGGGACCTGGCTGACCTCAGTGCGGTACAGACCATGAGGAGAGGCTGCAAGGAGAGGTTCCTGTGAGAGAAGGGATTCCTGTACCGAGAATGGGCTCCCCCAGGGGAAATGGAGTCATGGGGGATCAGGAGGCAGCTGGTGATTCCCCAGAAGTTTCGCCAGAAGCTACTGTACCTGGCCCATGACATCCCCCTCGCAGGGCACCAGGGAATCCGGCGCACCAGGCAGAGGCTGCTACAGAACTTTTACTGGCCTGGGGTCTTTACCAATGTCCGACAGCATTGCAGATCTTGTGACCCCAGTCAGAGGGTGGGGAAGGCCCGGGACAAGGGGAAAGCGGCGTTGAGGCCTTTGCCCATCATAGAAGAGCCGTTCCAGAAGGTGGCTATGGACATAGTGGGACCTCTCAGCAAGACGACCCGGTCGGGGAAGAAATACATTCTGGTGGTGGTAGATTTCGCCACTCGCTACCCCGAGGCGGTGGCCTTGTCCTCTATCAAAGCAGACACCGTGGCAGATGTGCTGCTGACCATTTTCAGCCGAGTGGGGTTTCCCAAGGAAGTCTTAACAGACCACGGGTCCAACTTCATGTCGGCCCTGCTCCAGTGCTTGTGGGAGAAATGTGGGGTCCGACACAACTGGGCCTCAGCGTATCACCCCCAATCCAACAGGCTGGTGGAGAGGTTCAACGGGACGCTAAAGATGATGCTAAAAACATTTATGAACCAGCACCGGCAGGACTGGGACAAGTACTTACCTCACCTGCTGTTCACGTACAGGGAGGTACCCCAGGAATCTACCGGGTTTTCGCCTTTCGAACTGTTATATGGAAGGCAGGTAAGGGGGCCCCTAGACCTGATGCGAGACGAATGGGAGGGGAAGGCCGCCCACAATGGAGAGTCAGTGGTGGAGTATGTCCTGACCTTCCGGGAAGGACTTGCCGAGCTCATGGGCCTGGCCAGGGAGAATCCCAGAGGAAGCAGAAGGTCTGGTATGACCGCACGGCGCGGGCCCGCGCCTTCGCCACTGGGGATCAGGTGATGGTCCTCATCCCCGTGAGGAAAAACAAACTCCAGGCCGCCTGGGAAGGGCCCTTCAAGGTTGTCAAGCAACTAAATGAGGTAAACTATGTGGTGGAGCTGTTGAACCGGGCGCACCACCGCCAGGTGTACCATGTGAATATGATGAAGCCATATTATGACAGGGGGAATGTGGTGTTGGCCGTGTGTGGACATTGGGAGGGGCAGGGAGATGACCCTTTAGTAGATCTATTCCCTGGGACAAGAGCTGGTTTCCCCCTGGAAGCAATTCCCCTCTCCCAGCAAGCTGAGATCAGAGGGGTGCTGCATCTGTACCGACAACTGTTTTCCAACCAGCCTGGACACACTAATTTGACTGGGTCACATCCTCCTATAAGATGTTCCCCTTTCGGAGTCACAGGGAAAACTGCTCAGGACCTGGAAAGAGAGGTCAGAGACATGCTGGCTTTGGGGGTGATCCAGCCGTCTTCCAGCCCTTGGGCCCTGCTGGTGCTACTGATCCCCAAAAAGGACGGGTCAATCCAGTTCTGTGTGGACTATCGGAAGCTCAGTGCCATCACTGTATCCGATGCCTACCCCATGCCCAGGCCTGGTGAGCTCCTAGACAAGCTGCGAGGCGCTCGGTACCTCACCACTGTGGATCTTACAAAGGGCTACTGGCCTTGAAGTAAATGAAGTAACAGCTGCCCAAACTGAGCTTGAGCACTCCTGAATTTTGAAGTGTTCAAATCTGGATGGCAGGTGCTGGGTGTGGGTGTGTGTGTGGGAGGGGGAGCTGTGGGCTCCGCAGGGGAGCACGGCAGCATGTATGCAGCAGCATGTCTGGTGCGGCGCAGAGCCAGACAAGCTGGTCTGAGTGGCACAGTAAAGGGGCTGGGGGGTTGGAGAAGGGGTAGGAGGTTCCGGGGGGCGGGGCAGTCAAGGGACAGGTGCTTCGATAGGGGGTGGGGTCCTGGGGGGCAGTTAGGGGCAGGGGTCCCGGGAGGGGGTGATCAGGGGACAGGGAGCGGGGTGGGGGGTTGGATGGGTTGGATGGGTTGGGGTTTCTGTGAGGGGCAGTCGGAGGGAGTGGATGGTGGCAGGGTGGGGCTTCCCTCCCCCTGGAGTGTCCTGGTTTTTTAATGTTAAAATATGGTCTCCCTACCATTCACAGCACTCACAGCATGCTGCTGCATGAGGTCCCCCTCCTTCCTTTGCAGTTGGTAGTGGCCAAGGGAATGCTGGGAAATGTAGTCTCCAGGGTTGGCTGTATAGGCAGGGAGCTAACCAAGGAACTACAGCTGCCAGAGTCCGCTGTTGGTTCTCAGCTCCCATGCCGCCCCTGCAAATGGGCTGCCCCAAGCAGGTGTTTGCTTTGCTGGTGCCTAGAGCCGCCCCTGAGTGCCGCTCAACCACTAATGGCAGGGCAGGCTGCCCTTACCCTGCCCTTCTGCCCTAGCCCTGAGCCTCTCCAACAACCCAAACCCCTCACCCCCAACCCCAGACAGAGCCCTCATCCCTCCGCACCCTAATCCTCTGCCCCAGCCCTGAGCCCCCTCCTGCATTGTGAACTCCTCATCCCCAGCCACACCCCGCAGCCCTAATCCCCCTGCACCCTAATCCTCTGGCCCAACCCTGAGCCCCCTCCTTCATAATTAACCCCTCATCCCCAGCCCCACCCCACACCCCAACCCTCTGCCCTAGTTCTGAGCCTCCTCCCACACCCCAAACCCCTTATCCTGAGCCCCACAGCCCTCATCACTGCACCCCCTCCTATCCCCAAACTCCCTCCCATAGCCTGCACCCCCTCCCCTTTCCACACCCCCGTCCTGCCCCCAAACTCCCTCCCAGAGCCTGCATCCCTCACCCCCTCCTGCACTCCCATCCCTGCCCCAGCCCAGAGCCTGCATCCAGCACCCAAACTCCATCCCAGAGCCTGTATCCCAGACCCCCTCTCCCACCCAAACTCCCTCCCAGAGCCTGCACCCCTCCTGCACCCTAATCCCCCAGCCCAGGGTCTGCACCCCAGACCTCCTCCCCCCACTTAAACTCCCTCCCAGAGCCTTAGGTGGGTGGGGGGCACAGTTTTTTTTTGGGGGGGGGGTTCTGGGCATCACCAAAATGTTTACAAACCTGCCACCCCTGCCCCCTTAGCAGCTCGTCATCCCAGCCCCACCCTCGCCCGCACCAAGCTGCCAATGGCTCTGGCCCAATTTCCTCCACTGCCATAACCACAGCTTGAGAAATAAACGGCCCTTGCAGCCGCAGTGGTGGCACAACAGCTGGTGGGGGGCGGCAGCCTCCAGCCCCTGGTGGTCTTGTCCCTGGCAGGGTGTGGGGAGCGGGCGGAGGCCTCCCTCCCAAACCCCTCACCCTTCCTCTGGGGGAAAAGGCACCTCCCTACCCCAGGCCTCAGCCCAGTGACCCAAGGGGAATCCGGCTGGGATCCAGGTTAGAACGAGGAGCAGGGCAGAGGTGGAGGGGTCCCCAGCGGGGCAGAAGGGCAGAAGAGCAGGATGAGGGTGGAGCATCCTGGCAGGTGCAGGGGAGCAGGGGGGGATGGGAAGGTGTCTGACGCGCAGTAGCGAGAAGCTCAGGATTGGCAGAAAGATCCTTGTCAGGGAACAATCCTTGTCCTGCTGGTCACAGATGACTGCCTGTGAGCAGCAAAGTCAGGTTTCCCTGTGAGCCAAAATTCCAGCCCACACTCAATGGCTGAGTCTCGCTCACCAGTCACATCGGGCTTTGGCCTGCTTGTTCTGGCGACCGAGACTCACTTCATCCCATCTGCCTCCTTCAGTCGATCCCTCAGGCCAGTCCCACGCCTCACATACGGGATCTGGGAGCTGCAGAGGCTCTGGGGTTCCCAGCATGTTGAGCAGTGTGCAGGTGACTGGTTCTGAGGGTAAGGGCTGACAGGCGGCTTTTTGAGCCCCAGGGTCATGGGGCCAAGTGAGTGAAGCTGTCAAATGATTTTCCAGAAAGTTTCTTCGTGCTCAGCTTCTTATTCTTGGGGAGGAGGGGGGGCGTGTATCCCTTAGGGAGCTCTGTGACCACATGCAAGACATGGAGAAAATTCCTTATGACCCTGCGGTGACAGCTGCAGTAGCCCAGAAACTATAGTGATTCCTGGAGGGTTGTGGGCCTCAGGTGGATGGTGATGCCTTCCCATTCCCTAGTCCGCAGCTACACCGTCTGCAGGAACTGTGTCCCGTGTACCCTATGGACATCTGATAGAGAAAGCACTTGTCTAGGGACAACTTCAGGCCAGCCTCACCCATGCATGGCTGCAAGGGGGCACTCTGGGATGGCCTGTGCTATGACTGAGCCCCTTGTCTCCAGTGCCCGACTGGCTTGGCACGCAGCCACTGTTGTTCTAACGCAGGGTTAATGGGGGCAGGTTGTAGGTGCTGAGAGGGGTAAAAGCACAGGAAAGACCCACCTGGATCACAGCTGGGGCCAGGCTCCCTGACCCCTCCCATCCTTTGGGGGTTCCAGTGCTGCCCAGCGAGCAATGGCCTCATAGTGAGGTGACTGAAAGCACAGCTGGGGAGTGTTGGGGGTCACACAGCCATCAGGGGAGACCGCCGGTCTGCACGCCCCTTCTGCGTGCAAGTGGTTCCCCTGGGGGCTATGGGGCAGGGCAGATCCTGCCCCTTGGCAGCTGTGCTGGTGCCTGGTCCCTGTGGGCCCTTGCACCGGGGAGGGGGCTTATAGCTCACCCTGGCTGAGTGTGATGCTCCCTCCCACCCCCCACCCCTGAGCATCAGGCTGGCACAATCGTGGCTTGAGAAATAAATGTCCCCTTCAGGCCATGATGGTGGCGGAAGAGCCGCGGGGCCAGCAGCTTTCAGGCCCCCATGGGAGCAGCCTCTGGTGGCTTCATCTCCAGCAGGGAGTGGAGAGCAGGCAAAGGCCTCCCTCCTGAGCCCCTCACCCTTCCTCTGGCCCCAGCCCTGGGACCCCGCAGGAGAATCCAGCTGGGATTCAGGTTAGAACGAGGTGCCAAGCAAGGCAGAGCCGGGGTCTCCAGCGGGCAGGAGGGAGGTGAAGCAGCACAGCGAGGGTTTCTCTGGGAGAGGTGTGGAGAGGGTGTCTGTGGTGGGTGGGCGAGAATAGCGGGTGCAGGGGAGAGCAGGGGGCATGGGGGAGAGGAGGAGACACGGGGAGAGCAGGGGGCATTGGGCACGGCACGGAGCATGGGGGAGAGCAGGCTGCACAGGTGTTGCCCAGTCTGCCCTACTGCCCCACAGCTCAGCCCAGGGAAGGTGCCAGGCTGGAGCAGGGTCACAGCCGCTTGCCAGAGCTCAAGGGTGCTGGAGTCCTTGGGGAGCCAGGTGCCCAGGGGCCAGCAGGGGGAATCGGGGCTGGGGCGGCTCCCCCGGAGGGATGGGGCTATTCCCTGTTGCTGAGGCTCCATGTTGCTCTCGCTCCAGTTGCACCCAAGGTCTGGGCTGGAGGCAGAGGGCCCAGGTCCGGGACGCAGGAATCTGGCTGGACACTGCCAGCTTCATCTTGACTGTGGACCCCGCGCTGAGTGCAAGACACCGGCTGGGCTCCCCCCCAGCCCCTGCCCTCCAAGAGCTCCTGGTGCCGCCCCTGCCAGCAACAGCCTCTTGGGGATGGGCTGGACATGTGGGAACGATGGGGCAGGGCAGGTCGTGTCACACGGGGGCAGGGCTGGGGCCTGTCCCTGTGGAGCCCTCGCACTAGCAAAGGGGTTCATGGCCCAGCCTGGCTGGGCAAGGTCTGGCCCCACTCCCCACCATGCCAGGCACAGGGCATGTCTGCCGAGTGAGCTCCCGCCACTATTGCAAACGCGGCTTGGAAAATAAACGGCCCTTGCAGCACAAGAGCTGCAGGGCTGCCAGCCTCAGCCCCCGAGGGAGCAGCTGCTGGCGGCCTCATCTCCGGCAGGGCCTCTCTCCTGAGCCCCTCACCCTTTCTGTGGGGGAAGGGACCTCCCTGCCTGTGGCTAGGGCCAGATTAACCTTTTCTTGGCCTGGCACCAAACCTATTTGTGAGACCCCATGGGGAACACGTGTAAAAGCCAGGTGACGGACACAGCCTTGAATCCCCATCCCAACAGCACTCCCTGCCCCCAGGGACCCACACTCCGACTGCACTTCCTACCCCAGAGACCCCCATCCCAACTGCACCCCCTGCCCCTGGGGAGACCCATCCCAACTGCACCCCTGCCCCAGGAACCCCCATCCTGACTGCACCCTGTGCCCCCGGGGACCCCCACCCCAATTTCACCCCCCTGCCTGGAGACCCCCAACCCACCCTGACTGTGCCCCCGCCCCAGAAACTCTATCCCCACGCAGACTCTGACCCCTGCCTGGGACACCCACCTCAACTGCAGCTGCTTCCCCAGGACCCCCCAACTTGACTGCGCCCCCCGCCCCAGGACCCTCATCTCCAACATGGCATCACCCTCAGATGTCATCCACCAGGCTCAGGGAGCAGCTCCCCCAATCCAGATCCATAACCCCACCCTCACCCGCACCAAGCTGCCAATGGGGCCTGGCCAACTTCCCCCGCTGCCACAACTGCAGCTTGAGAAATAAACGGCCCTTGCAGCCGTAGTGGTGGCACAAGAGCCAGGGGGGAGGCAGCCTCCAGCCCCTGGTGAGGTCTTGTCCCTGGCAAGGTGTGAGGAGAGGGCGGAGGTCTCCCTCCAAATCCCTCACCCTTCCTCTGGGGAAAAAGGTACCTCCCTGCCCCTGGCCTCAGCCCTGTGACCCATGGGGAATCCGCTTGGGATCCGGGTTAGAACGAGGAGCAGGGTGGAGGTGGAGAGGTCCCCAGCGGGGCAGAAGGGCAGAAGAGCAGGATGAGGGTGGAGCAGGTGTCTCTGGCGGGTGCAGGGGAGCAGGGGGCGATAGGAGAATGTCTGATGCGCAGTAGCGAGAAGCTCAGGATTGGCAGAAAGATCCTTGTCAGGGAACAATCCTTGTCCTGCTGGTCACAGATGACTCCCCGTGAGCAGCAACGTCAGGTTTCCCTGTGAGCCAAAATTCTAGCTCACACTCAATGGCTGAGCCTCGCTCACCAGTCACATCGGGCTTTGGCCTGCTTGTTCTGGCGACCGAGACTCACTTCATCCCATCTGCCTCCTTCAGTCGATCCCTCAGGCTAGTCCCGTTCCCCACATACGGGTTCTGGGAGCTGAAGACACCCGCAACAGAGATCAACTGGGAACTGGGGTCTTGCCCAAACTTCAGCCTCTCTGGATGTTGTGAATTTGGTTGTCATGGTTTTTGTTCCTATGGCAACTGAGTTAGATTATTAGGGGATAGCCCAGCCAGCTTTGGCCGGTTGGGTGAGCTCTGTGTCTGTAAATAAAATGGTAGTTTTGTTAGCTGTCTGCTGTCTGGCCTCAAGTGATTTCTTCCTAAACCGGCTGCCCCCAAGGATATAACAAGTGGCGACGATGGATGGGATTCCGGTGCTGCTCCAGTAACAGAAGGAAGTAGAAGTCAAGGTAAAGAAAACTGCTTGTTTGCACTGACTGTGAAAGTGAAATTAAAAATTATGGCTACTCTGACCAGGCCACTGGAACCTTTTGATGAGAATATAGAGCAGTGGCATGTGTATACTGAGCATTTTGAGCTTTTTGTTATTGTAAATGACATTACAGAAGCGAAGAAGGTGCCAATATTCTTAAGTGTTGTAGGGGCTAACACCTACTCCCTGCCACGCAGCTTACTACACCCTGTTAAGCCTGTGACTAAATCTTACAGTGACATTGTGGAAATCCTGGGGTCCCATTTTTCCCCAAAACCACTGGTAATTGCTGAAAGATACAGGTTCCACAAAAGAGACCAAAAGGAAGATGAAACTGTTGTACAATTTGTAGCAATTTTAAAAAAGCTAGCGAACACTGAATTTAAAGAGATGTTAAATGATGCCCTGCGTGACAGGTTAGTGTGTGGTCTCTACAGTGAAGCTATACGGAAGCGCCTACTGACAGAGGCTGAGCTTACATTACAGAAGGCTGTTGATATTGCTGTCTCCATGGAACTGGCTACAAGGGAGGCGCAATACATCGGTGCACCCCCTAGGGTGCAAAAAGTGTCACAAGAACCAACCCACAAAACTGTGCAGAGTCAAGAATGTTACCGCTGTGGTAAGCCGGGTCACCAGGCATCAGAATGCTGGTGGAAGGACCTGGTGTGTTGACACTGTGGCAAAAAGGGACACATTGAGTGTGCCTGTAAACAAAAGAAAAAGAGGCCTGTGGTCTGGCCGACAAAAAGAGCATACCCTAGAGCAGACCCAGGATGATCAAGGTGACACCTCATCGCAAGAGGAAGTGCCACTGCATGTTTTGTCTTTGGCAGTGGGCTCACATGAATACTGGGTAACCCCGTTGTTGGATGGCAAACCTATACGCATGGAACTGGACACCAGTGCAGCCATCTCGCTGGTCTCCGAGACTGTGTATAAAGAAAAGCTACAGCATCTTCTGCTTAAGGCAACACAAACTGTTCTTAAGACGTATATGGGAGAAGCTGTGCCCATGTTGGGCACTACTGATGTTAAGGTGGAGCTCAATGGACAGGCTGCTAAATTGCCACTGTTTGTGGTGAGAGGTAACTACCCAGCCTTAATGGGTAGGTCTTGGCTTGGGAAGATTCAACTGAACTGGGAAGAAGTGCACCGGATGACTAAAGAAGAAACCAGTCTAACCCCTATACTAAGGAAACATGCTGCTGTTTTTGGAGATGATTTGGGAAGTCTGAAGGGAATCACTGTGACATTGAACAGTCCCTGACAGTCCACCAAAATATCTGAAAGCCCGAACTGTGCCATATGCCATCAGGCCAAAAGTTGAAGCAGACCTGGAGCGCCTGGTCACCAATGGAATCCTAATACCAGTTACCCATAGCTCATGGGCCACTCCTATCATTCCAATAGTGAAGAAAGATGGCTCTCTCCGGATTTGCGGTGATTTTAAAGTCACTGTCAACCCAGTGTTGTGTGCAGAGCAATACCCGCTTCCCCGCATCGATGACCTCTTCGCAGGCCTGGCTGGGGGACAAAAGTTCAGTAAGATTGATCTGAGTCAAGCATATTTACAGATGCACATTGATGAAAAGTCCCAAGAGCTGTTGACTATTGTGACTCATAAGGGGCTTTATCAATACTGTCGCCTACCCTTCAGAATAATGTCTGCTCCCGCCCTGTTCCAGAGGGCTATGGACCAGATCTTGTGTGGCTTGTCAGGAGTTCAGTGCTATCTGGATGATATCCTGGTCACTGGAAGAAATGAAGAGGATCACTTAAAGAATTTAGAGGCTACCCTACAAAGACTGGAAGAGTATGGCCTACGAGTTTGCAAAGACAAATGTGAATTCTTCAAGCCCTCTGTTGAATATTTGGGACACATCATTGATTCTGCAGGTCTTCATAAGGCCCCTGCAAAAGTTAAAGCTATTGTGGAGGCTCCCCCACCTCGAAATGTAAGCCAGCTGTGCTCGTTTCTAGGACTCCTGAACTATTATGGAAAGTTCATCTCACAGTTAGCCACACTGCTAAAACCACTTCATGAGCTCCTTGGGCAGAACAAGGCCTGGAAGTGGACTGAAGCCTGTGATGTTGCATTTAACAAAGCTAAGGATGCATTGCTAAATTCTGAAGTTCTCACGCACTTTGATCCATCCTTACCCCTACAATTGGCCTGCGATGCCTCCCCTTATGGAGTGGGAGCAGTCGTGTCACACATTATGCCTTCGGGAGAAGAGAGACCTATTGCTTTTGCTTCACGCACTCTAAGCAAAGCAGAAACTAACTACGCCCAATTCGAACATGAGGCATTAAGAATTGTTTTTGGAATTCGGAAGTTTCATCAGTACCTGTTTGGGCAAAAGTTTACTCTTCTCACAGACCATCGACCTCTGACATCAATTTTTGGACCCTACGCAGGCATTCCCCCATTAGCTGCTAGTCGTATGCAACGTTGGGCATTGTTACTTTCAGCACACGCATATGAAATCAAATATCAGAAATCCACTCTGCATGGCAATGCAGATGGCCTCTCAAGGTTGCCTTTGCCAGTCAAACATCAAGATAGTGATCAAAAGGAAATCTTCTACTTTGAACAGGTAGAGAATACACCCATCACTGCTACTCAGATAAAGAAGGCAACTCGCGTTGACCCAGTATTGTCCCAAGTTATGGACCTGGTGATGGATGGAAAATCTCGACAAACCTCTCACCCGACCTTGTTACCTACATGTCCAGGAGGACAGAGTTATCGGTCCAATCTGGTTGTTTGTTGTGGAGACGTGTCATTATTCCACCACCACTGAGATCACAGATGTTAGAACAGCTACATTGCGGTCACTGTGGAATAGTGCGCATGAAGGAAATTGCACGAAGCTATTTTCGGTGGCCTGGATTGGACAGTGCTATTGAAGTGAAGGCAAAAGCTTGTATGTCATGTCAGGGTGTGAGGAATGCACCCCAGTGGGCATCCCTACACCCATGGGACTGGCCTGAAAACCCGTGGCAATGTATTCACATTGACTTCGCTGGCCCCCTTGATCTCCTCGGCAACAGTCTGGCCCCTCCCAGCCATGTCAGGCCCCGGGGTCCACGCTGCATCTACCGAGCGGCTTCCCTCAGGGACAGGGCTCGGTTCATCCAAGCGATCCTTCTCCTCTAGCTGGGCAATTAGCTGTTCTTTGTTGGACCTCCCAATGCGCAGCCCCCTCTGCCTACACAGCTCCACCAGGTTGCTCTTAAAGCGTTTAGCATATATCTTCCTGCTGGACACTCGCCAGTCTATGCTCTCAGCTTTCCACTCTTTCCAGGGAGACCCCTAGTGCACCAGCACTTCTTCAGGTCACCCCCTCTCTGCCAGGGTCGAGCTGCAGACTCCTCCGCCCCTGGGACTGCCCCTGCAATCCCCCCGGGGACCCTGTTACTGCAAAAGTCCTTCTCTCTGGTCACACACTCCCAGGGGTTAATCGCCTCCTGAAACTGTCCATCTCTGACTCTTCAGCCAACCTGGTCCCCGTCAATCCCCCTTCGTTTTACTGCTCCCCAGTCACTTACTGCAGGAAGCGCTGTCCATGGGGTGCAGTAGATCCCACCACTACCACCAGTTGTCACGGAGTGTGGGGGAGTCAGGGCCCTGCACCCCCGGCTTCCTGCGACTCACCATGACTCTCAGCCAGCCAGTAAAGCAGAAGGTTTATTTGACAACAGGAACACAGTCCAAGACAGGTCTTGCAGGCACAGGCAACAGAACCCCCCCTTTAGTTAGGTCCATCTGGGGCCCCCAGGGAGGCCACAGCCCTGTTGGGAAGCCCAAGCCCCATTGGGGCATCCTTCTCCATTTCCAGCCAGCTTCAAAACTGAAACCCCCTCCAGCCTCTCCTTCTCTGGGCTTTGTCTCTTTCCCAGGCCAGGAGGTCACCTGATCTCCTTGTCTCCAACACCTTCAGTTGGCACCTTTGCAGAGGAGGGGCTCAGGCCATCAGTTGCTAGGAGACAGAGTGTCATGCATTTCAGTACACTGACCCTTTGCTTTGTAGCAATCACACACCCTTATCCCACCACCTAGATACTTAAGAACTGCAGAGGGGACATTGAGGCACCAACACAGTATTCAGAGAAAACATTAAGAACATTACCAGTTCGTCACAGGCGGCTCCCCTGGAGGGATGGGGCTATTCCCTGTTGCTGAGGCTCCATGTTGCTCTCGCTCCGATTGCACCCAAGGTCTGGGCTGGAGGCAGAGGGCCCAGGTCCGGGACGCAGGAGTCTGGCTGGACACTGCCAGCTTCATCTTGGCTGTGGACCCTGAGCTGAGGGCAGGACACCGGCTGGGCTCCCCCCCGGCCCCTGCCCTCCAAGAGCTCCTGGTGCCGCCCCTGCCAGCAACAGCCTCTTGGGGATGGGCTGGACATGTGGCCGAGGGGAGGCTGTTTGGGGTCAGGGCTTGGGAGGGAGGCGCTGAGCCCCTAACGAGGGAACCATCAGGCTGCATGTCCCATCTGCACCCAACCAGTGCCCCCGCCCCGGGGAGACTGCGAGTGCGAGCCGAGCCCCCACTGGGAACGATGGGGCAGGTCAGGTCGTATCACTCTGGGGCAGGGCTGGGGCCTGTCCCTGTGGAGCCCTCGCACTAGCAAAGGGATTCATGGCCCAGCCTGGCTGGGCAAGGTTCTCCCACTCCCCACCATGCCAGGCACAGGGCATCTCTGCCGAGCGAGCTCCCCCCACTATTGCAAACACAGCTTGGGAAATAAACGGCTCCTTGTGGTGGTGACGGTGGCGCAAGAGCTGTGGGGCCGGGAGGCCTCACACCTTCCAGTCACCTCAGCCCTGGCTGGGCTACCCCTGTGGGCACAACTGTGGCTTGAGAAATAAACGGCCCTTTCGGCCTTGATGGTGGCACAAGAGCCGCAGGGCCACCAGCCTCAGCCCCAGAGGGAGCAGCTGCTGGCAGCCTTATCTTCTGCAGGGAGCGGGCCAGGGCCTCCCTCCCAAGCCCCTCTTCCTTTCTGTGGGGGAAGAGACCTCCCTGCCTGTGGCTAGTGCTGGATTAGTCTTTTGGTGGCCTGGCACCAAACCTATTTGTGAGCCCCCATGGGGAACAAGTGTAAAAGCCAGGAGACAGACACAGCCTTGGACCCCCATCCCAACTGCACCCCATGCCCCTGGGGACCCCCATCCTGACTGCACCCCCTGCCCCAGGGACCTCCACTCTGCCTGCACCCCCTGCCCCAGGGGACCTCCACTCTGACTGCACCCCCTGCCTTGTACTTCTGCCTCAGTTGCACCTCCTTCCCCAGGACCCCTACCCCAATTTCACCCCCCTGCCTGGAGACTCCCCCGTGACTGTGCCCCCTGCCCCAGGAACTTTATCCCCACACAGACTCTGATCCCTGCCTGGGACGCCCACCTCAACTGCAGTTGCTTCCCCAGGACCCCCCAACCTGACCATCCCCAACATGGCCTCACCCCCAGGTGTCATCCACTGGGCTCAGGAAGCAGCTCCCCCAATCTGTATCCATGACCCTCTCCACTGCCCTAGCGCTGCAGGGTTTGATCACCTCCCTGTGCATCAGTGGCTGGCCCTTGGTTTCTGTAGTGTAGCCGTTATCACATTCACCTCACACACAAAAGGTCTGGGGAGGAAGGATAGCTCAGTGGTTTGAGCATTGGCCTGCTAAGCCCAGGGTTGTGAGTTCAATCCTTGAGGGGTCCCTTTAGGGTTTCAGGGCAAAAAATTGTCTGGGGAGTGGGGCAGGGGGTTGGACTAGATAACCTCCTGAGATCCCTTCCAACCCTGATGTTCTATGAAGGGGCACTGGGTCTTGTGACAAAGATGGTGCTGCTAGCTCCATGGATGGATGTGGCCAGTGGGGCTGCTCCTGGGCCACCCAGGTAAGCTTTAGTCAGGGGGATTTATAATAAAGGTCACAGACCATGAATTTCTGTCAATTCCCCATAACCTGTGCATGACTTTTACTAAAAGCACTGTGACAAAATGGCTGATGTTGGTGTGGTGGGTCTCACACTTTTCTTAGCAGGGGGCCTGGACATCATTCCTTGTCCCTGCTCTTGGGGCGCCGAGGACCCTGCTAGTGGCCCAGGAAGGTGGTAGAGAAGGGAAACAGTGAAGGGATGTGGGTCTGAGCCCCAGCCCCTCTCAACCCCTGCAGGTTTCTAATCCTCTTCCCACCTGAGTAGGGTGACTCTTGGTCCTTAACACTCAGTGAGGAGTCTCTCTGCTCTGCTGGGACAGGGTCTCCCTTTCTCCAATTCTCTGGTCTTTCAAATCTCAGCAACACAGCTCCAAATTTCAGTCCTCTCTCCTTCCTCACTTCCCCTGTCTGCCTGAAGCGGGGGGAAAGGGGGTTATTAGGTTCCTGACAGGGCCAAAATTTGCTACAGACACTTCAATTCGCCTACAGGTAACCACACCTTAATTAGACTGCTGTGTGACATTAGGTTCCTGACTGGGTCTTGCTTGGCTACAGCTGCTTCAATTAGCCTGTAGTAGCCTTCCCTAGTCTCCAGGGAACCAGGCCTTCATTAGACTATACCTCACACTGCTCTGGCCCTGCTGTATCACACATCTCCCTCTCCCTGCACCACGCCCCGATCTCAACAACACTGGGTTAGGTTACTTGGGAAGAGAGCCAGTGTTGTCGTGACAGGCCGTTCCCGTTGCCGTGTTGGTTTCCGGCTCTGTGCTGGATCTGGAAGTGGAAAGGTTGTAGAGACAGGAACCATCAAGTCACTCGTGCATTCCTCTCCTTGTTTGTGTGCATCCATTGGAGTGGGGCGAGGTCTGTCACAAGGGTGAACCGCTGCCCAAGCAGGTAGTACCATAGCGTCTCCATGGCCCATTTAACCGCTAGGCACTCCTTTTCTACTACGGCGTCCCGTTGCTCCCTGGGTACGAGCTTCTGGCTGAGGTAAAGGATGGCTGCTCCTCATCCCCCACCATCTATGAAAGGACGGCCCCAAGTCCTACCTCCGAGGTGTCTGTTTGTAGAATGAATTCCTTCTTGAAATCTGGAGCTGTGAGCACTGGATGACTGCAAAGGGCCGTCCTTAGGTCTGTGAAAGCTTCATCCACCGCCTCGGTCCACTTAACTATCTCTGGCCCCCGAGCTCTTATCAGGTCCATCAGAGGCGCTGCCCTCATGGCAAAGTGAGGGATGAACCGGCAATAGTACCCCACTGTCCCTAAGAACTCTCTGACTTGCTTCTTGTGGATCGGGCTGGGCCATTCCTGTATTGCCTCCACTTTGTTCCACTAGGGTTTCACCAGGCCCCTTCCGATGACATACCCGAGGGATCTGGCCTCGGCTAGCCCCATTGCACATCTGGAAGGTGCTCAACCCTGGAGGCCCTTCTCTCCCCAGTGCGGATGGATTTATGGCCCAGGACAGGCAGACCGAACAGACTTCTGTGCACCCCCCCCCCCCCAGGAAACATGCAAAGCAGGGTATGTCCTGGCATCCCCACCACAGCCGTGTCTGATAACGACTCCAGGTTGTGCCTGTCGACGTGGCACATGCCTGCGAGAGCTGGGAAGGGGCCTTTGCCTCCCGGCAATGGGCCAGGCCCTGGGCTGACATTACCTGATCAGCAGTGAGTAGAGAGCTGGGATTTTGCTCCCCTTTATCCCACTGAGGTACCCATTCAGTGAACCCAAGTTCTGTCCATGTTCAGGACATGCAGCTTCCCTGCCGCTGCCTCGGTCTCCTAGCTGGCTCTCCTCACGCTAGTCCTTGCTGAGATGCCAAGCGCCCCTGGCAGGGCAGCGTCTGGGATTGGCCCCTGGCCAGCCGCTCAGAGACGGTCAAACTCCCTTCTGACACACAACACATCCTGGGGTCAGGAGGCTTGGCCCAGGCCTGGCCCAGGCTGTGACAGAGAAACAGTTCACCCCCTTCCTCTCCGTTCTCCATGCCTGGGCCCATCTTTCCAGCTGGCCTCTGCCCAGGACTATTGAGGGGCAGAGGGGTTGGAATTACTCAGCAAAGCCCTTGCAATTTCCCCAGGCATTTACTGGGCAAGAGCCAATTCTTCTGTCTCTGGACTGGACCCACAAGCAGACAGGGTTCTCCAGAGTGCAGGCTGAGCTGGGTGCCCTGGATTTACCACCTGTGCCATCGCCCTGCTCTGCAAACATCGCCTTGCCAGTGCTAGGCTTCGGGCCTGCACCCCTGTGGGGGGCTGAGCAGGGGGCACCAGGCAGTAAAACCCCTCTGGCTTGTGGGACCAGTTCCACAGCCGGACAGAGCTCTCCAGAACTCAGACTGGCCTCAGGTCAAACAGTAACTGAACGGAGTGAAGTTGATTTATGCTGGTGCCAGCCTGTGTCAGCAGAGACTCGGCTTCTCCCCCTGCCACCCCCAGCCCCGGGTGAGCGCCCCCCCCCTTCCTTAGCCTGGCAGTGAGTGGCAGATGAGCGCCCCCTCTTGGCCATTCACCAGAATGCTGTGAGGGGACCCAGCTGCTGGATCTGGGAGTCTGAACAGAGCCCAGAATTGGGCTCTGTGTTGGGGTCCCTGGGAACATTCTTGGGATGCAGACCCTCTGCCTAGCACCTGCCCTGACTGCTTAGAGACACAGTGCCCTGCCCAGCCCCTGCAACCAGGGGTGACCCCTCAGACTCTCCTGTAGCTTAAACACCCCCTTAGCAGAGCTCCACCCAAAGGTGGGAGCCTGAGGGGGCCCTCTTCATTGTCCCCCCGGGAGGTGCAGCACAGACACACAGACACTGTGCACAGACGTCTGACACAGACCTACCCACCCCTCCCTACCCAACCCCTGCCTCAGTTTCCTCCCTGCTCTGGACTGGAGACATCTGGCGCCACCCAGGGGCCTTCTGTTGCCATTCATGGCTTGTGATCAGAAACATGGGGCAGGACCTGGGGGTGGGGGAGGTCCCAGCAGTGTGAGTAGAAAATTCTCACCTAAACCCCTTGTTGGAAACCAAAAACCTGAGAAAACCAGAAAAGTCTTTTCTTCTGGAAGGGGGGATGGGGAATGAGCTGGGCTGGGGGAAGGAGGGGATGCAACAGGGGAGAGTAGGAGGGGGATGTGTCTGGTGACAGGGGATGTCTGACCACAGTGATCGATTAGTTGGGCGGCTGGGCCGAGCACCCACCACACAACTGGCACTGCTGTGATGTTTACAGGCCCTAGCACGGGCCCCTCTACATGAGCTGAGAGTCATGCCAGTGTTGCCCAATGCCAGGTGTCTGGTTTTCAACCGGGACACCTGGTCAAATAGGGACCCTGGTGGCTCTGTTAAAAGTCTGCTTGGTGGTGCAGGCAGGATCCTTACCTGGCTCCATGCAGTTCCTGGAAGCAGCCGACATGTCCCTGCAGAGTGCGGCCTCTAGGCTCAGGGGCAAACATGGAGGCTCTGCACGCTGCCCCTGCCCCAAGCACTGGCTTCACAGCTCCCATTGGCCAGGAACCACGACCACTGGATCCGTGGGGGCAGCGCCTGTGGACAGGGGCAGCACGTGGAGCCCCAGGGCCGTGCCACCACCTAGGAGATGTCACAATTTCCTCAGAGCCGTCTGAGGTCAGCAACACCCAGAGCCTGCTCCCTGAACCCCCTCCTGCACCTCAAACTCCTACTCCATCCTGGAGCCCCCTCCCACACTCCAAACCCCTCATTACTGCCCCCCCCGAGCCTGAACCCCCAGGCCAGAGCCCATCCCTCCTCCCACACTCTAACCCACTGCCCCCAGCCCAGAGCCCGCTCCCCAAACCCCTTCCCACATCCCACCCTGGTGAAAATGAATGAGTGGGCACAGGTGGGAGTGAGAGGGATGGAGTGAGTGGGGGCAGGAGTTTGGAGAAGGGGGTGGGTCAAGGATGTTCAGTTATCTGCTATTAGAAAGTTAGGAACCCTACAGTTGCTGTGCAGACACACTTACCTGTCACCAGACAGGAGGGGGCCTGCCAAAGACAGGGGCGGAGGTAAGGCTGGAACCCAGGTGTCCTGGCACCCAGACCCAGGCATCAGCCACAGGATCATTCTTCCCACCCTCCGCAGTGGAAGGGCCAGTGTCTGGTCAGTGCCCTAAACAAGTGTCAAAAAGCAAAACATAACCAGAGGCTGGAATCTGTCTGGATGAGGTGCAGTGGCAGTGACACCAGAGTTAGGGTTGTGTGCAGGACGTTTGTGTTTGGGAAGTGGCAAGGATAGTGAATCTCTTGTGTTCCTGAGTGACTTCTAATGAAACAAAACCTGAGTTGTAATTTTTGGCCCATGATGGACTCTGTATGTGTGTGTGTGTGTTTGTGTGATATTTGCAAATATCATAGTTCACAGACCAGATCTATGGTATCCAAGAATACCATTTTTAGGTACTTGCATGCCTTTAAAGTGATCATGGTAAATTTTGTGCCTCAGTTTGAAGCTGCCAGATTTCAATCTGATAACAAAAATGTGGTGTATGAAAAATGGCTAAAAATGTCCTAGCCCCAGGTCTCTAAGGTGACAGAAGCCCCTCTGATCTGCTACTGCCCCACCCTGTCTGTCAGAGTGACCAATCCAAGGTGAAGGCTCAGATTTCTAACCACTAAGCCACACTCACACAAAGCTGCAGGGAGAAGCCAGGATTCCTGGGTGCCAACTTGCTACTGCTGACAAGTGAATGCTTGGGTAACCCACTGAGACAGCATTGCTCACGTCCTTCTCCAGTAGCTACTTCAGGAAGGGGCTCCCAGAGCTCACAGAACAAGCTGGGGATCTGAGCGATTGAAACCCTGCTGCTGATCTATGTGGAGGCTGAGTGTCTTTTCCTTTGAGGTTTGTTCAGCGCCTAGCACGGGGGGCCTGGTGCAAGACTGGGGCCCTAGGCGCTGCCACACTCCGGTTTCATGTGATTTGCGCAGTGAAAAACCCCCTTGAAAACAGGTTTTGTGCTTCACAACTCTGACGCTGGGTCAGTTACGGTGAATCCCTGACACATGCACGTCAGGTGTTTGTCGCATGCTTTGCCTGTGGAAGCCCCGGTGTGGGTCTGTGGTCAGCCTCCTGCCCCCTGCCCCACACGCAGACCCGGGGGGTCTGTGACAAGGCTCAGCCTGGGAGCCTGGTGCAGTTGGTGCAGTCCCTAGCATTGGCCGCGGTGGCAGCCAGCCCGCGAACAGGTGTCCCTTGTCAGCCTGCTCCACAGCGGTGAGGTTTGGTTTATGCAGGAGGGCTGGGGAGAGCCTGGGCAGATCGGCTGGTGTCACACAGGCCTGGCTGCTCCTGGCCGTAGCCAATTTCCCTGAGCGGTTTGGGAGATGAGTGAAGATTGTGCAATACGTGCCCCAAAATGCCCCACTAACACAGCCTCTGAGCAGCGACCCCTCTGCTTATATCTCCATTACAGCAGCCCGTCCCATGGCCACACACTGCATGCACTGGCACCATCCTCATGCCCGGACCCAGTAGAGGTCACTGCTGGTTCTGCCTCCCTGCAGGTTTGGTGGAGCTGGGGACAAATTGCTCTTCGGTGTCCATCGGCGAAGGCTTTGAAAGGAGAGTTTTGGCCAGTCCTGTGGGCAATGGGAAGGTGGGAGGGACGCACAGGTCTCTCCCTGTCACTTCCTATTTGTGGGATTGAACAATCCTTGTAATTTTCCAGTAAATAGAATTCGTTCTGATTACTACAATCCTTTCCCTGCACATTGCCTAGATTTTAAAGCTTTATCGGGTTTCTCTTGTGTTTGATTAAAGCTGTCTTCATGGAACAGAAACCTGTTTCTTCTCCTCTGAATTGTCTTATGAAGCTCGGGCTTTAGTGACAGGCACCTGACCCTAGCCGTGGCCTTTACCACCCACCTGTCCAGTTCAGCGGATCCCAGCCTGGTTAACAAGCAGGTGAATCTGGCTCAAGGGGAGAAGCGGATGAAACGAACAGGCATGTACGACTCACCAAGCCAGGGCAGGCCCAGGTTTCTGTCTAACCGGCTCTCCTGCCCCCTGTTCCCGTCCCCCATCCCCAGTGCAGCACCTCAGAGCCTCCAGCTACTGACTGGAATCTTGTCCCGTCAGTCCGGGGAGCTGCAGGTCCCCGTGGAGTGACGGGGCACCTACACGTCCCACTGCAGGTGGACGTGTGCCCAGCGCTGGAGCCAGGGCGTGTTGCCCAGCAGTTCCC
>RQSS01038720.1:0-11325 GCA_003846335.1 Cuora mccordi | reverse complement strand
CCATCTAGCCAGTTTTCTATCCACCTTACCGTCCATTCATCCAGCCCCTACTTCTTTAACTTGCTGGCATTTCAAGTTGATGGTTTCTTATAGCTAAGAAAGTCATTCCCACAGACTGCTGCTCCCTTCCCCAGGGTCACCCAGTGGGACATCTGCTTGAGTAAGGGCTTCAGGGTTGTCTCCTAGGTGCTGTAGACTGTGGCCGTTGTTCTGCGGGAGGGGGAATGATCCGTGTCTCTGATCTTTCTCTAGATGACCGGTGCACCAAGTTCTACCACCCATCTAACCAGAGCGGGCTCTTCAGTAAGATCTGTCATGGGGACGTCTGCCGTTGTGCAGAAGGTAAGGAGAGTCCTATCTTTGTTTACATCTCTGGTGGGGGCTCCAGTGTCAGCTTTATCAGCAAACATGAAGTCCAAGGGGCCCCCAGCATCAGCCCCCTCCCTCGCCGATCAGGGCCCTCCTTCCCTGTGGGCTCTGGGTGATTCTCATGTGCGATAGAGGCTCACGGCAGCCACAGGCAGGATGGTCTCTGGGTCTGTCCCCCAGCCTGGAGTTCTGACTCTTGGCCAGCTGTGTCCCTGATACACATCACCACATACAGGAATGGTGGGACCAGGGTTGGGGTGAGGGCACCCTCAGTGGAAACATGTGGGGGATGCACGCCTGGAGAGCAGAGGCAAGAGAGGACTCAGAAGGGTCTGCAGGGCCTGGGATCAGGCCAGGGAGCAGAACAGGCCTTGGAGGCTCTAGGAACCCCCAGGACCCACCTTCCCAACCTGAATCCTGCCCCTCACTCCCACAGAGTTTCAATAGCTTCCTTCACTCCCTCTCCTATCCCCTCTCCCCCACATTTGCAGATGGTTTCCACCCTCCCTGACCACCTACCCTCACCTGTGGTCTCTCCTTCTCTTCTGCAATGGCAACCCCACCTGCCAATTGCAGGAGAGCTGGCAGCAGGACGTAGAAGCAGAATTTCTCTAGCCAGCTGGGTGACCTGGGAGGGACCGGGTATTGCAGACACCAGTTCCTCCTCTCTGCCCATCAGGGCCTTGGGGTCAGGGTGAAGCCAGCTGATCCATGTGTGACATTGCACTCCATATGTTTTATGAAACTATACTTTGAATGTGAATAGAATGTAACTGGAATATGCTTTTATGCAAAAGGTCTCTTCTAAGGTATCCTTACAAAGCTTATAATCTACTGAGTGTGTTCATCCTGTTTGTATGAATGTATCATTCTTGTATCTGAAACTAGCAATATGAAATATAACTCTGAGGTCCTATTGTAGTTATGCAAAGTGTGGGCCATTAATGGTGGTTTAGAATCTTGATGGCTCCCATTGACTAGGACAATTGGTTGTAAATGGCTCTGTTTACTTGTAAGCCTTCCTGTATACCTGTGTGCCAGCCAGCCGGTAATGAAGTCTCACAGGACATGTGAACATGTCAAATGATACTGAAATCCATCTTAAACCTGGTGCTTCTCCATCGAGAAGGAAGGGTGGGAACCCAGAGAGAGGCAAAGGATTCCCGCCTTGTGCCAAAGATATAAAAGGGGGTGGAACAGAACAAAGGGGGCTGCCAGTCATGAGAAATCCCCCAGTTACCACCTGAGCTGGAACTAACAAGATCTGTACCAGGAGAAAGGATTGGGCCCAGACTAGGAAGAAGTCTAGTCTGTGAAAGAAGCTTAGTGAGATTTACCTGTATTCAGCTTCTTAATGTATTAGGCTTAAACTTGCATGTTTTGTTTTATTTTGCTTGGTAACTTACGTTGTTCTGTCTGTTATTACTTGGAACCACTTCAATCCTACTTTTTATGCTTAATAAGAACACTTTTGCTTATTAATTAACCAAGAGTAAGTAATTAATACCTGGGGGAGAAAACAGCCGTGCATCTCTCTATCAGTGTTATAGAGGGCGGACAATTTATGAGTTTATCCTGTATAAGCTTTATACAGAGTAAAATGGATTTATTTGGTGTTTGGATCCCATTGGGTGCTGGAGACAGGAGTACTTGCTAAGCTCCTTTCAGTTTAAACTGCAGCTTTGGGGGTGTGGTTCAGACTCTGGGTCTGTGTTGCAGCAGGCTGCCTGTCTTGCTCAACAAGACAGGGTTCTAAAGTCCCAAGGTGGCAAATAAAACGGGCTCAAAGGTAGTTTCAGCACATCAGGTGACAGTCCCAAGGGGGTCTCCGTGACTGAACCTGTCACACCCTGAAGTGGGGCTGCACACATGGAAGCAGGGCAGTCTGCGATGCAGGAGTTGCTGGGTTTCCAGCCATTCCAACAGGGATGCTCCTCCCTGGTTCTGAAACTTCAGTGGAAACATACCAGCTGTTTCAATGGTTGGAATCCAGTGTGGGGGTGGGGGGTGGTGACATGAAGTCAGGTATTCTTTAAAATATCTGGGTCATCTCATTCCAGGATGCCCACAGCTAGCACCCCTCAGCCCTCCATTGTCAGTTTGAATGATCCATGGAGGCTCCACTCCCCACTGACTCTTAGGAAGGGATCCTCTAGAAGAGGGTGGAGACCCATTGGTGGGGCCGTTGTTCAGTGGGGAACTTGTTGTAGCCCTTCTGTCTGCCGGGCATACAGAGAGGTGCTCAGTCTCCGGATCTGTCCTTCCCATCACCTTTGATTCCCCATCTGCAGCTCCACTAAGTCCTGTGACCAGGCTCCTCCTGGCGCTGACCCAGGCAGAGATCCATCAGTGCAGAGAGGGAAGTTAGCTGGGATTGCCAGGCCTATTTATGGTCCTCGGTTATTTCATACACCCAGGCAGAGTTCCTCTGGGCAACATCTACTGATTCCTTTGCAGAGCTGTCTGAGTCTGTCTGCTCAGGATCGCCTCATTTAGACCCTGCAACCTACCCCTCCATCCTTGTTTCTTCTTTTACCGTGCCCCATAACCCAGGTGCTGACTTTTCTTTTTCCTGGTGGGTGCTCCACCCCCACTCCGCCCCTTCCCCTGAGACCTCACCCTCGCTCTGCCACTTCCTGGCCCCGCTCTGCCCCCTCCCCAGAGGCCCCCACCAGCTGCTCTCTGCCAAGTGCCTCCTGCCACCCGCCAAACAGCTGATAGGCAGCCCCGCCGAATGGCTGTAGCTGGTGGGTGCTGAGAACTCCCTATTTTTTTTCCATGGCCATTCCCTTGTCGGAGGAGGGGGGCCTGTCACTGGTCACTGTGTGGGTTAGCACAGCTCACCCAGGATTCAAATAGGTGGGCACCTGTAGGTCACTAATAACAGAGCTGAAACTATGGTCTCCCTTGGTGATTCTCTACCCATCTTCCTTCCCCATAGAAAGCTGCTTCATGCAGCAGAAGACAGAGGGTCCCATCACCCTGTACAAACGAATAGAGGAAGCCTGTGAACCTGGAGTGGATTATGGTAAATGTGTGATTTGGATCTGCTGCGTCTTTTTCCATGAGGAGAGCACAGAGACAGGGTTTGGAATTCGATTTGGATTGTAAAGTTTGCCTTTGAGGCTGAATCAGGGGTAAGGTCTGGTCTGCTGGGGCAGAAACCTGATGAGATTTTGGGGCCTTAAGCTCCCAGAAATGAACAAAATCAGACGACTGTTTAAGATTCAATCTAACCCTAAGTATTTATCTGCCCCCTATTTCCCTAGTATCTGAGCACTTCACAATCTTTAATATGTTTATCCTCACAACCGCCCGTGCTGTGATCTTTTTCGGGGGAAAAGGCAATACGCCGCGTTTATTGAAGATACAACAATTAACACATGCATTCAATTACACCACACACACACACACTGTCCTGCCAGTCGATGTTATAGTTACCAGTCCAGAGTCTGGATCAATCTAGTGGCCAGCCAGGTGGATCATGGGTATGGAGGAGCTGGGTTCCATTGGTCACGACATGATGCTCCGGGGAAGTCTTGGCGGGATGAACCCAGGGTTTCATGCCAAGACACTCTGTTTATAGAGTGACTTTCCTTCACTGGAACCAATGAGTTTTATTCAATTATTGTCTGAGTGTTTGTTTTCTTAGATAGTCCTTCTCATTCTCTATCTTGTCCCCATGGATAGGTGCCTGTCTCATCTTTAGAGTTGTCAATCTGCCCTTTCAATAGGGGCGTGTTCAGCCTCCTGGCGCCCTTGCATCTGTCTCTGGTTCCTCCCCTGTACCTCTCATTCAGCAATGGCCTTCACACGTATCTCTTAACACATACGTTCCTCATTCACACATGAAACGGAATCAATTTACACAGAACATTTGAACAAGAATATCAAGTTACAATGCAAAAGAAAACAATCATGGCACTCTTTTACTTATTTTAAAATGCTAAACCTACAACAAAGTAGTGAGCTTAAAACATTTTTTACTACCTTGAAATCAGCACAGGCACAGATTCCAGCTGATGCATCTTTGCCAACTGGCCCATTAGGCCATTCCTTTCTCCTATTCCAAAAGGGTGGCTGGCAGCATATGATCAAATCATACAGCAATACATTTAATACATGCTACATTATTAGCTCATTATTCTTTATCCCTCATTCTAAATCATACAAAATACAAACATAAAATCCTACTACTACATAGGAGGCCGGGCAGTGCAATTATCCCCATGGTACAAAAGGGGAAACTGAGGCATGGAGCCCAAGGTCATGCAGCAAGTCTGTGGTAGAGCAGGGAAATGAACCCCAGTCTCCAGCTATTGCCTTCACGATGGGACCATCTTTCTCACAGCCAGTTTGAGGAGTCAGTTACACACTGAATTCGCTACAGAAAAATACTGCAGACCTTCAACTGGTGTTTTGTATGTCTTCCTCTTTTATTTAAGTGTTTAAGACCAGGCTTGTTAGCAGTGAAGAAGTGGGCAGTTCTGACTACTACACCATGAAAATTTTGGAAATCATTAAGGCAGGTAAGAGCTCCCCTTCTACAATCAGGGTGTAATTTCTTTGAATGGCCTTTGGGATAAAGGCCGGCATAAGAGCTATTTCTCTTAGCCAGAGGAAGTGCTAAAGCCCCAAGGCTAATCTAGTCTCATGCTCCAGGGCATTAATTTATCGCCACAAGGGGACAACAAATAATTTGCTCAACCCACCTAGGCAGCCATGTCACGAAGAGGCAGACAAAATAACAGGGGGAACCTCTCCCTGTGGTCAGCCTGGCACAATTGACCAATCTCATAATGGGCTTTTTCAACCTTCCTCTGAAGCAACTGGCACTGGCCACTGGGGGAGTCAAGATCCCAGACTTGGTGGCCCTTTGGCCCAAGCTGCTATAGGGGAGGTGGAGTCTCTCTTTTATAAATCAATATAAAGGCAAAGGAAGCAGGGATCTAACTGAGCTCAAAGCGGCTTCACTCGCTGGGAGCTGATTTGACTGTTCTAATTATTTGTATTACCTGCGATTAGGGGCCCCTTGTGCTAAGCACTGGACATAGCCAGATACAACCCCTGCCTTGACGAGGTTACAATCTAAATTGACACTGGGTGGATTTATTAGCCCCATTTCACAGGCAGGGCCAGCTTTACGCCTATTCCACCAATTCCCCCGAATCGGGCCCCGCGCCTAAGGGGGCCCCGCGCCCAGTGAGAATCTCTTCCCTGGCTAGAGGCGCCTTTTTAATTTTTACTCACCTGGCAGCGCTCCGGGTCTTCAGTGGCACTTTGGCAGCGGGTCCTTCGCTCGCTCCAGGTCTTCGGTGGCACTTCGGTGGTGGGTCCTTCAGTGCTGCCAAAGACCTGGAGTGAGTGAAGGACCTGCCGCCGAAGACTCAGAGCACCGCCCAGTGAGTACAAGCCCCACGTGTTTTTTTAAAGTCATCCCTGCCGGGGCCCCGCCGAAACTGTTCAAATTGGGCTCCGCACTTCCTAAAGCCGGCCCTGTCGCCGCTGAAGACCCAAAGCGCTGCCAGGTGAGTAAAAATGAAAAAGGCGCCACTAGCCAGGGAAGGGATTCTCACTGGGCACGGGGCCCTCTTAGGCGTGGGGCCTGATTCGGGTGAATTGGTGGAATAGGCCTAAAGCCGGCCCTGCTTGCATGAATTCCAGGAAAGTTTGTATATCCATGTTGTAAATCATTTTTTAAGTTTTTATTTATGAGCACCAAGTGACAGCATTGCAGATAGGAACATCCTTTGGTGGGAGATTAATGCTAACTAGAAGAACAATCATCCCATCATCTACAGCTTAATTGTTACATTACTTGGTACCTAAAATATTTTAAACCCATCAAATCAAAATCAGTAATACTGTTATTTGAAGTGTGGTCCTGTATACGTGTAAGTTTGCTCACCTAATAAAACCTCTCAAGAACAAATAATCCACTGCTAAAAATATAAATAAATATTTTACCCTTAGGCTGCAAACAGGTGTGGAAAGGGGGGTTAAATTTAGCAAACCAAAAATAGTGGTTTTTGTATATTCAAATCTCTTTTCAGGCTGATGCCACATAGACTCTATTTAAGTTATCAACTCCATTTTTTTAAAGCGGCAGCAGGCTTTTTCATGAAGTAAGGAGGATGAATTTTATGCAAATCAGGTGGAAAATATAAATACAGGAAATGTTACAATGTTAATAATGGCAAGTGTCAGATCAAAGGCTCTGACCAGCCAAAGACTGGAGTTTATTACTGGCAATCAAATCTTGCAATATTGAGTTTTAGGACTCAGGGGATCTGAGTCAATTTATATGACAGACATCTTAAGAGTTTACAAAAATGAGAGACTGTTACATAGAACTATTTTATATTACATCTTTTCTCATTTGAGTGATTTTAATGTATTAACCAGTGGGCTGGATGCCCAGGGCAACATCCAGAGATTTAAAAAAAGGAAAAATGTTAAACCTTTTTTTTATGGTCATGCTGTCTTGACTTGAACAGGTGTTTTGCTCTGGTTCATAGGAAAGCTATCATATCATTTGCACATTGTTGCTAAGGTAGTCATGTGTATACCTGAAGCTTTGCCTGTTTGCTGAATTTGGTGTCTATAACAGAGGCAGTTTATGCGTGGTGGCATAAGCAAATTCAACTCGTGTGCAAATGCAACAGTAAAATTGTGCAATTAGGTGAAATAGAAAATAGTCTGATACATATGCACGAATGAAAGCCGTGTAAGTCTAGACATTCTCAGAAGGAAGTTCCAGGACTTTGTTATTAGGTTGGAAACAATTCTGCATGTTGCTGAGTGCCTCAACCAAAGTGCTAGTGTCAGCTCCCAGTCTGAATAGCATGTTGATGCTCAACACCTATCTACATTGTGTTTATAAGACTCTAGTTTTACTGTAGTATCTGAGTATCTCACAATCTTTTTATATATTTACTCTTACAGCACGTCTGTATTATCCCTCTTTTATAGATGGGGAACTGCGGCTCAGAGAGATTGTGACCTGCTCAAGGTAACAGGGAATTGAACCTGATTATCATACCCTGTCACTGTCTCTTCCATGTTCTTCTATGTAACTACTGACAGCTCCATTTTCCTCTCTATTATTTGTTAGTGCTCATTACCTTGATGGATCAGGCTCCGAACTATAGGAAATACCTTGAATATATCAAATACTGAGGTTATCTTATTGCAAATACTTATTTAATTAAGGTATATGGCAAGTCTTCAAGGTCCAGTTATATAACCAGTTATAGAAAACAATGAAAATGTACATATTTCTTGGTGCACAAATATCCTGTCAATAATAAAAATAAGTGAATTACATTTATTTCAAACAAAATGCAGTCCAGTCCATCCCAATTTAAAATATTCAAAGTGTCATATGTGCATTCGGACTCACTGAGAGGAGGAAAATACTGTATCCTATTAACCAAGGATGCCCTCTGCCAGTGACATTTGTACATATTTTTCAAAACTTCAATAAGGTTTAAAACTGGACAAGTTCCTCACTATCAGTTCATAACTTTCAGGTTTATAGTTAGATTATGCAACCAAAACCAACACGTGAACAGCAAATAAACATCTGGCAAACTTAGAGCTGCCTTGCTGTTTGTTTTAGGACAGTTTAAAAATTATGCTAGTAACTTTCTACTATTGAAAGTAAATGGCTGACATTACTATGGATTTCTGTTATTTTCAGCTTTTTTCTATGACTATCTAAATCCTGTTAAAGTCAATGGAAAAAACTCCCATTAGCTGGGGAGCTGGATCAGTCCCTAAGGCAACAAGCTGACAATTTTTATGCTCCTCTCCCTTGCGCATCAGGGAGGGGAACAAAATTGCATTAGTGATTGTTCAAATGTGGTGGCATTCGGAGGGGAATGGTGGCTACATGGCATGTCTCTTCCTTGTTCTTCTGTGTAACTACTGATAGCTCCCCTGCGCCAACAAGATATAATGGAGTTCAGTGCATACCCAGAGGCAGATGTATGTGAAATCCGGGAAAAGCCTCTGCAAGTGTCATGTTCCCATAGGAAAGAATTGTAACATACAGAGCAAACCGGCAGCGTAAATTGATGCTGAAAGTTTAAACATTAACTACTCCTGCAAATTTCATATGTGCCCAGAAGGGTCAAGGGACAACCTGGATGAGAGAGCAACTGAAAGGCAAACTTAGGGACAGATATTATTCATGGCTGTAATGAGATCTCTGAGGTTTGGCCCACATTTCCTTGCCAATCCTTTAGACGAACATACTTCCAGCCGCTGTTTGTGACACATTTTCAGGGCAAGGACTGCCCTCCTCTCCTTTTCTCTTCTAAACAAGTGTTGTTTTAGCAATTTTTCATCTCTTCCCTCATTTGTCAGTGCAATAGTTTGCTTTTCCTGGGACTATCAGGCAGGGGCGCCTGCAGGAGGTCCGTCGAAGCCACGGGACCAGCGTGCTGGTGCCTGGAGCCGCCCCTGCTATCAGGTGCTCATTTGTTACTTTTGATTATTATGTTACTCTGTTACCTATACCCAGTGATCTGGATCAGAGTGTTTTTTGTTTTTTTTTAATAAAGGTAATGAACATCGCCTACAATTGTAGCACTGAGTATCTGGTTTTAAAGAAGACCCTATGGCTGCAGTTAGAAATACTTTTAATGCTGCAGGATAATATTATCACTGACTCATGTGATGTATCAGCATTAAAGAATTTTGCTTCAAAAATATTGTTTAGGTGAAATGTTAGTATTAGATTCCTTAAAGATTTGTATTGATATTTGTCATGTTTCATGCACTGATAGGCTATATTTTAACCATATTGTGATAAATCCTATCTTTTTCTAATTTTCTATAACTTTTACAATAATTCATGACAAAATCTTAAGTTAGAAATGTCTTGAAACTCACCTAACCAATCTGGCGTTGTTTTCTGCCCATCTGCTCTAGCTATCTATTTGTAAAGCTCCTGTCACCATAGTATTGAACATAAATGCAACGCTAATGAGCTACAGCCTTTCAGAGTGGGTTTGGCCATCAGCATAAACATATTACCCACTAAAGGCTGTTTGTGGCTGGAGAAGTTGAGATACAGTTTAGGATAGTATCAGAGGGGTAGCCGTGTTAGTCTGGATCTGTAAAAGCAGCAAAGGTTAGGATAATTTTACATCAACAATTTACAGATTGCTTGGCATATGTGTAAATGGTATACGTGATGGCTCACTGGGCTGTAAAGGCTTAGCAGGAGTTTGGGATGGATCCATTACTCATGAGTGACAAATCAGTGAGTTATGGAGGTCACTGCAAATACACCCTCTTGTATTCTGTATTTGCCATGGGTATTACAAAACAAACAAACTATTCTAGGAATGTTTTAGTGAGTTAAACATTTTATTAAAGATATTTTATATCCCTTTCCCTGTAAAGCCAGATGCCTTAGTTACCATGAATCCAACTGTGCAAGTTAAAGGCACATAATCAATTCATTTCTTGCTTGGCTGCATTTTATCACAAGCTTCCATAATTTTTCACATGCTTATTAGCTTCACACAAGTGCATGTATTACCTCCACAGCTTTAAAGGCTTTGACCCGGCAAAGATTCACAAACAACACCACATGCTTAACTTTATATGTACATCACTGGCCCCGCTGACTACAACGGGACTTCTCCCATGTATAAAGTTAAGCATATATGTCAGTCTTTTTAGTAGAGGGAGGGGGGCATAAACCTTATCCTGCAGCTCTGCGGGACAAGAAACAGGAGCTGCATGCTGTTGGGAAGGAGATATTCTGTCCTTCCAAAAGGAACACATGAAGTCATTGTACCTTATATTCATGAGTCATTATGTATTTCATTATAATTTTATACATGCATATACGTGTGTGTGTGTGTGTGTGTGTGTGTGTGTGTGTGTAAAATACCAACATAGATACTCTGCAAATAGAACAAAAAGAAAAATGAAAACTAAGGAAGCAGATAAGGGAGAGAGTCAAAGGAGGAGCATCAAAAAGTGGGGAGAGTTTTCATTTGCAGACATGACCAACTGGCTAAACTTTAAGATATGTTTTGAACACACTCTAACTCATCTTATCTACAGTACCTTTACTGTAGGAAGCAGGGTGGATTTGATTTAAATCACTAGTCAGGAAGACTCTATTTAGTCATGGATTTCTATATAAAAGTGCATTCTTGTTGGTTGTTATAACCTTAATACATATTCTTCACAACTCAGAGATAGATGTAGGTTTCATTTTTAGAAGGTACACACTGTACATTTTTAAAGTGATTTATTTGGAAAACTTTTCAGATTCATTTTACAGCAATATCAGAAAATGAATGATTGTTTATTTCATGTACCAAAGGTAATTGAAGCAGATATTTATGAAGTGATTGGGAGGTGAACTATCTCCAGTTCAACAGGTTAATCATTAATATTTGGAGGATTTTTTTGCCATGATGTATTAGGAGGAGAACATAACCAGACAGACATTTAAATTGTTTTATTTAACTAAAACAACAATTATGTATTCTGCATTTTTTTCTTCAACAGCAAACATATAATATTTTAACAAAACAAGCATGTAAATGTTTGAATGTAGTTAAGCATTCAAGTTTTTAAAATCAGATTTGTTTTTCTTAAAATTGTTTAACAGAAATAGTTAAATAATTAAAAAAATTAAATTGATTACGTCAGCTAGGTCAACATGAGAAACTTAATATATTGGTTTCTGCAGGTCAGTCATCTTCACTTTCATTTTCCTGTTTGTTCATAATCTAGAAAAGAAAATCAAGCTTTCCTGCTTTTTCAGGTCCCAAACGATTTCTCAGTTTGGAATGAATTAGTCCAAAGGAAGAAAATATTCTTTCTACACGGGCAGAAGAAGCTACTGCTGTTAAAAGTAAGATTATCACTTCATAGAATCATAGAATCTCAGGGTTGGAAGGGACCTCAGGAGGTCATCTAGTC
>ML123448.1:290-12201 GCA_003846335.1 Cuora mccordi | reverse complement strand
ATGGATGGCAGGAGAGAGATCACTTGATCATTGCCTGTTAGGTTCACACCCTCAGGGGCACCTGGCATTGGCCACTGTCGGTAGACAGATACTGGGCTAGATGGACCTTTGGTCTGACCCGGTACGGCCTTTCTTATGTTCTTATGTTCTTATGTTCTTACCAAGGGGCGCGGGGAATTCTTCACCACCAACCGCTGTTTTTCTAACAGATCTGCTCTAGTTGAACCAGGAATTAGTTCTGGGCTGTTCTCTGGCCCGGGTTATACAGGGAGCTCAGGCTAGGTGTTCACATGGGTCCCTTGTGGCCTGGGGATCTGTGACTCTATGTTGCACAAGAGGGCTCTGTGCCGGACCAGGTGCAGAGAGGGGCTGCTGGGGTGCTCAGGAGGACGGAGAGAGCTGGTTGCCTAAGAAATAAAGGTAAAATTGCAATCTGAATTCTATAAACTAGACAGGATTTGAATCAAGCCGTGTCTCACCCTGATGGTCTAGTTCCTTACTACACAGGCTGGGATTCTCCCGTCCAGCCTGGGCCCACCTCCCCTGTTCAGTCTTTGTTCTCTAGACGTGTTTCCAGGTGTTCAGTTGAGGGTGGGGGTGAAGAATGAGGCCAAGTGATGATGTCACTTCCCCTCTTTTATAGCTTCTTCCAGCTCGCTGGAAAGAGCCTTTGCTACGATATGAGTCAAGCAGCCTCCATTGTCTGTGTGCTCCCTCTGAGAGGTCTCCACTGTCCGTGTGCTCTCTCTGAGAGGTCTCCACTGTCCGTGTGCTCTCCCTGAGAGGTCTCCATTGCATACAGCTTCTGGGACAGTCCTTGGGAGTGTGGATTCCTTTAATGGGCCACCAGCGTGTCTGGCTGCTCCACTGTTGCACCGGAAAGGCTGGTTGTGGGTGTTCCCAATCTCACAATGTATTTCAGTCACACACACAGAGCAAAACGCCATAACTTCCCATCCAGTGACAGCTCACACAATCCAACAGGGTGTTAATGTTCAACAGATCTAGACTTTTAAAGTGATACCTCACAAGACAGACTTTGTACAAACACATCATAATTAGATGACCGTGGTGATTATGGGTGTTGCTTTGAGGCCCAGGGTGCCACACCGGGTCTGCCAGCTGCCAGTGGAAAGCGAGAGTTTCCCCTGGTGGGCACAGACAGGCTCCGTCCTGCTGGGAGCAGAGGGTGGTGATTGCCCCTGGACGCCGCAGGGAACCCCAAACCAGCATCGCAGTTATTCCATGGGAAGTCGGTGTGGGCAGTGGAGGGCTGGTGATACGCTCACGGAGATGCCCTGCTGCATTGTGGAACAGCTGAAGTTTCCTGAGTAGTGGAGCCTTGGGGTGTCCCATTGCTGCAGCCCAGGGGACAGGTGATGTCAAATAACCCAAAGCTAAGTCATCCTCGGCCAGGACAGGTGAAGTCTCATAGGCAGCCGGAGATGACTGACAGCGTAACTCGCAGGTGCTGCTATGCAAGAGCTCAGCATCGCGGAGGAATCCAGAAACAGTCCTAGATGACGGAGTCTGCATCTGCAGCCAACCAAGTCTGCAGCAGGGCTGAGGGCTCAGGTTTCAGAGGGGTACGTTTGCTTTGCTGTTACGCTTTAATTCGTGGATTTTAGAAGTTTAGTTTTGCTTTGCCTCAACTCTGCAATTCCTGGAGTTCAGAGATTTAAATCCAGAGGCATCCAGTGTTCAGGAATGGTTTGAAACAGCACGAGGCAACCTTAACGCTGGTAGTGATGAGTTGGGGGAAGAAGCGTGCAGCTTTGCTGTTCCTCACTCCTGCTGAGAGTGGGATATATAGAAATGGCGCAAGGAAAGGGTGGATTATGGGTTATATAAGAGGGAACTCTGGACCTTTGAACCCAAGTGCCAAAAATTCTCTGTCACCGGACAGTCTCTCACAGTACTAATTGAGGAAACGAACTTGATATCTTTTTGTGAAGAGATGACAAGTTGGGGTGATGAAGGTCATCGAGTTGACATAATATACGTATGCTTCTGTAAGGCGTTTGACTTGCGCCAAACGCCATTTGGATTAAAAAGGTAGACTGATACAAAATGAACACGGCCCACAGGAAATGGATTAAAAACTGGCTAACTGATGGGTCTCGGAAGGTTAAGGGGTAAGTTGATCCCAGGCTGGAAGTGTCTTTGTTTAATAACAGGCAGAGAAAAGGTCTAACACGATCCAATGGCTGGAAGTTGAAGCGAGACAAATTCAGACGGGAAACAAGCTGTAAATTGTTAACAGCAAATTAACCACTGGAACAATTTACCAAGGGTCGTGCTGGGTTCTCCATCACTGGCGTTTTTTGAAATCAAGATGGGATGTTTTTCTAAAAGCTCTGCTCTAGGAATGATTTCGGGGCAGTTCTCTGCCCTGTGTTCTCCAGGAGATCAGACTAGATCATCACAGTGGTTCCTTCTGTCCTTGGAATCTAGGAATCCATGAGTACACACTGAAAATTTCCCACCCCGGTGGCAGCTGTGCAATGGTTAACTTTCCAGCACGGCCCCCTGGCCCAGGGAGGGAGCCCCGGACCCGTAACTGCGGGAACCATGCAGGAAATAGCCTTGACCCCTGCGGAGATAACGTCTCTGGCTCAGGGGCTAGGCCCAGCCAAGGCGAGCACGTTCTCGGAATGGGCGTATCAGTTTCTGACGGCGATAGAGGATCAGGGGTTAAACCCAGAGGAGGTTAGGAAGCTGTTGAGGGCGGGATGCGATATGGGAATTGCACCGCGGACGCAGGCAGCCGGACGGTGGCAGTCCCCGTTTGCGCTGGTTTGTAATTTGGCTCAAGGAGAGGCACTGCAGGAGGTTAGCCGCCAGTATGCAGCGGGCTGTCCCGCTCCAGGGGAGGCCCTTGAGGTTTTTGTGGAAAGAACGGTATTAGCAGGATTGTTAACTGGGAGGTATCCAGCCCGCGCCCAGGGAGGAGCAATCCCCAGGACCCTGTCCTAGATTGTCCTCAGAGATTTTGGTCCCAACGGCCGAATTAAGGCTTATTGCAGCAATGTTGCCCAAAGATGTTCAGATGGCTGTGGGAGTGTGGAGGCAGGGAGGCCCCTAGACATATCACACCTTAAGGAAGCCACGCGCCAGGCCACCAGAGTGGTTGGTCAGCCCGGAACTGGGGCTCCCATTCCTGTCGCTGTGGCCACAGCCCCAGCGCCTAGATACAGGCGCCCCCGACCGGACACCAATTGGCTCCGCATGCAGTGGTGGATGGGCTTGAAGGACCAGGGGGAACCCATGGGCCAATGGGACGGGAAGTCCACGGAGTCCCTAGCACTCCGCTGTATTCAGCTGGGGTTGAAGCTCCTGCAGCCGGGGGGCGATATCGGGAACAGAAAAGCAACCTCAGATTAGGGGGCCCCCGAGTCCACTGGGAGAGGGAAGCACCCAGGAATGGGCCTGGGTGGGACCTCTCCAGGTGGATTCGGGAGGAAGGTTGCGGGTGCGACTTCGAGTGGGGGGGCCACATGAGTTCCAGTAGTTCATGGATTAGGGACCCAATTTTATGGGGTTCCACCGGCTTCTGTAGAGATTATTTGGGTTAATCTTTCTATCTACCCAATGGGACTCAGCGCTCAGTCTAGAAGATACCAGCCCAGATGCTTAGTTTTGCAGTTCTCCAACTGTGGATGTGTGTCTCCAGAGGTTACATGCTCGTTAACAGCAAAAATGATTTTAAATAAATAAATAATATAGAGAGGTGAGAGATAACAGACCTCAACGCTATCGTCCCTCTGCAAATGTGTGTACACAGAGTCAATTCCTTGACTTTCTCTAAAAGTGCTGGGGGCGAAATACATCTGGACAAGAAGTCTGGAGACAAATGTGAGAAGCGAGGGACATAAGCTTTTTGTTAAAATATTATATTTGCTGTTGAAGAAAGAAAATCCAGAATACTTAACGTTGTTGTTTTAGTTAAATAAAACAATGTAAATGTCTGTCCGGTGATGTTCTCCTCCTAATACAGCGCAGCAAGAAAATCCTCCAAATATTAATGATTTTCCTGTTGAATTGGAGATAGTTCACCTCCCAGTGACTTCATAAATATCTGCTTCAATTACCTTTGGTAAATGAAATAACCAAACAATCATTCATTTTCTGATATAGCTGTAAAACTCATCTGAAAAGTTTTCAGAATAAATCACGGTTTAAAAATGTATCGTGTGTACCTTCTACACATGAAACCTGCATCTAGCTCCGAGTTGTGAAGAACGTGTAGTAAGGTTCTGACAACCAACAAGAATGCACTTTTATGTAGAAAACCATCATTAATTCGAGTCTTCCTGACTAGTGACTTAAATCATGATTTAAATCAAATCCACCCGGCCCGCTGTGCTCCTGCCCCTGCCCTGGCCCCGTCATTCCCCAGGGGGCCCCACAAATATGTTTGGCGCCAGGCCCACAAAAAGTTAATCCAGCTTTGGACGGTTGGAGAACTGAGCTTGATTTCTTTCCAGTTTGGGCCAAGCTGCCTTCTGGTACATCTCTCCGTTCCCTTGGGCCAGCTGGATCTGGAGAGGGATCGTCCCCAGCTTCCACGTTGACGACCTAGAATTGATTTGAAACTTCTAGCAGTGAGTCATTCCTCCTGGTCCTCTTCTCTTTGGCAGCCACAGCCTGCCCATTCTCATCTATCTCCAACTGTGTACAAAGCCACCGGGACTCAGGGCCGCCCAGAGGGGGGGAAAGGGGGGCAATTTGCCCCAGGCCCCGGGCCCCACAGGGGCCCCCGGCCCCGCCTCCGCCTTCCCCCATCCCCTGGCGCCTCAGCGTGCCGCGTCAGGAGTGGCCCTGGACAGCACTGCAGCGGCCTGGCTCCCGCGGGGCCTGAGCTCCTCCCACTGATTCAGAGCCGCGTGGTAAAGGGACGGGGCTGCGAGCTCCGGTCCCGCTGGAGCCACACCGCTGCAGCGCTGTCCAGGGCCAGGGCAGCTCCTGGACGTGGCGCGCTGAGGCTCCGAGAGGGGAGAGGCGGTGGTAACCCAGGAGCAGCCCTGGACAGCGCTGCTGTGGGGGCGGTCAGGGGATGGGAGCAGGGGGGTTGGTGGGGGGTGGGGTCCCGGGGTGGTGGTTGCGGGAGTTGGTGAGGGGACAAGGAGCAGGATGGGTCAGGGATTCTCAGAGGGGCAGTTGGGGGGTAGGAAGTGGGTGGGGGTCGGATAGGGGGCAGGGCCAGGTTGTTTGGGAGGCACAACCTTCCCTACCCTAAAGCTCATTCAGCAGTTTGAGGCTTGCAGAAGAGCCAAGCTGTTAGCTTTTCCATTAGGGCTACCATCCCTTTCACTTCTCAAATGCCAAATGATAGTCTGTGTTTAATTCCAGTGCCATAGGGAGATTCATGTCAGGGGAGCGCAGCTTCATTTCAAATTAGCCACTTTAGAGTAACAGTGATAGAGCCAAGAGAGCCCCGGGGGAGGGATCACATGAGAAGAGCAATATCCTACACCACCTACCTCCTTCCCAACCCTACCAAGGGAGACCCCCTCCTCTGCATTCCCCGAGGCTCCAGAGGGTTTAATTCAGTGGTTCTCAAACTTTTGTTCTGGTGACCCCTTTCACGTAGCAAACCTCTGAGTATGACCCCTCCTTATAAATTAAAAACACTTTTTTATATATTTAACACTATTATAAATGCTGGAGGCAAAGCGGGGTTTGAGGTGGAGGCTGACAGCTCACAACCCCCAGTAATAACCTCGTGACCCCCTGAGGGGTCCCGACCCCCAGTTTGAGACCCCCTGGGTTAATTTAATTTTAGCACCCTGTGTCCATTCACATGCATGTGCTATTTTGAGCATTTCAGTTTTCACAACATAGGCTCATCCCAGATCCTGGAACAAGCTCAAATGCTCAGTTCGTGGAGTATGTACATAGTCTATACTAAAGACAAACCCACAGTGACCATCTCCAGTTTGTGAGGGACCCCAGGGAGCCAGTCTCTAGGAAACAGCTAAATGCATGGAGGCTGTTCGTCAGAGGGTGGAGATGGATGGCAGGAGAGAGATCACTTGATCATTACCTGTTAGGTTCACTCCCTCTGGGGCACCTGGCATTGGCCACTGTCAGTAGACAGGATACTGGGCTGGATGGACCTTTGGTTTGACCCGGTCTGGCCGTTCTTATGTTCTAACCTAAATGAACCCCAAGTTCTGGAGACAGAGATGAGCCAAGGAAGCCAGCAGAGTATCAGGAACCTGGAAAAACCTCTGCCTGGATGGGCTCAGGCGTTCGGTCACCCAGGGCCGGCTTCAGGCCGATTTGCCCCATTCCCCCGAATCGGGCCCCACGCCGGCAGCGTCTCTCCCGGAAGCAAAGCTCTGCTTGTTGCTAGGCAATGAGAGATGCTGGCCGGCTGAGGGCTGAGGCAGAGGCAGCCCCAGGGGTGCTGCAGGTCAGGAGGGGGAAGGGGGGGGGGAGAAGGCACATGTGCTTTGCAGCCTTCCCCTCCCCTCCCCCCAGCACTCACCTGGAGGAGCCGCCCAGGGAGCATCTGGCCCGGTGGGAGACAGGAATCTCTGCCTGGACCTCACTCACCTGAGCAGCTGCTGGGGCTTCCAGCGGCGAGTGTTCGACCCTGTCAGTCCCCGGAGGGTTGTAATGTTGGGCCGGTGTTGTGGTTTACGTGGTGTTGCTGTTTGAGGGTGAGTTGGTGCCTGCCCGTGTATGTTTCAAAACTAAAGTCGGGATCATGTAACCCAGGAAAAAAGCCCCGAGCCGGTACTTAGTGCTGTGGACTCCAGGTGAGAGAGAGAGGGAGGTTTGGAGGAGGAAACCAAATCCATCAAGAGGGGAGAATGCGAAAGGTCTGCAACACGGCAGGCTGAGACTTATCTCCCCCCCCCGCCCCGGCAAGAGGGGAAACTGAGGCATGGAGTGATCTGATTCCCCTCTCCAAATTATTTTGTAAAGGAAGGGGACGGGGGCTCCTATCCAAACCAGTTCCCTTCCCATCAACTCTGCTTTCCCTGCTGCAAGACCGCTGTAGGGGCTGAATATTTCCATTAAACTATGGCTCCTTCGTTTGCCCTGCAACAATAAATTAGACCGGCTGGGGGCGGGGCTATTCCCCCCCAAAGCTGTGTGGATATTAAGGTTTTTTTGAGGGGGGGCATGACAATATTCCAGATCAATCAAATGCCCAGCTCAGCTTTCTAGCCATCCAGCAGCTCTAGGGCGGGGAAGGAAGGTGCTCTTGGTGCAGAGTGGTCGCAAAACAGGGGTGAATTTAGCAGGGGGGTGGGGCCTCCGGTTGAAATCCTGCCTGATGCAGCCATACAGAATCGCTGGCAGCGCTGGGAGAGGCCAGGAGTGGAAGCAGGTGGCCTGGGGGTGGGGGGACATTTTCCCTCAGTCCTGGGCTCTGGGATGGACTAGGCTGGGTGGGGGGGTTCAGTCTAGTCTTCCAGCCTGTTGCTCTCACCGGGGTTTGTGGTTTTCATCTGGTTCCACCGAAAAGATCAAAGAAGCCCAGTAGAAAAGGGGGATGAGAGAGGCGGGAAAGGGTGTGTAAGGGGTTAAAGTGACCCATCAACGAAAGAGTAAAACCAGAGTTTGACTGGGTTTCCCCCCAGCCACCACTCCTGCAAACACTGGGCAAGGGGCAGCCCCATTCCCCACCAAGGCTATGGTGAGGGGCAGCAGAGGAGGAAGCCACATGTGATGGCCGTCCCCTCCCCCCGCAAGCACCCACCACCCCCTCTCCGGCCCCCAAACTCTGTCCCAGAGCCTGCACCCAGCCCTCCGCACTCCCTCCCAGAGCCTGCACCCCTCCACCCTTCCTGCACCCCACCCCGTGCCCCAGCCCGGAGCCTGCACCCAGCACCCAAACGCCGTCCCACTCAGCTGGGGCAAAGCTCTCCTCCGTCTGGCTCCCAGCCCCTCTCCAAGGGTTGCAGGTGCCTGGAGGTGCTGCCTTCCTCAGTCCCACCTCGTTCATTCAACAGGGCCATTGATTGCAAAGTGGGGGAAGATCTTATTCTACTTCTAGCAAAAAGACATTTTTCTTTTACCTTAATTACACTACCTTTAGGGCCTGCTATAACAGATTACCAAGGTTCAATTCAAAGTCCTATAAAAGTTATACAAAAATGCATAATGCAGAGATGTATCTACAACTGCATTGAGTGACTGCGGTGTGCGGTAATATAGTGACCCCTGGGGCTTTGAATGAGGCTTTATACTTGGGGGGGGTGAGGGGGCGAGTGGCGGGTGGGCACAGAGGCGAGCAGTGAGCCAGCAGGGGTTCGAGGGGCGGGCATGCGGGTTTCTGGCAGGGGAGGGAGGAGGTGAAAGGAGGCGAGTGGTGGGTGGGGGACTGACTAGGAGGGATGCAGCAAGCCAGCGGGGGGCTAGGGGGTGAAGAGGGGTGTGATGGTGGGGCTGAGCAGGGAGGGGGGCAGGTCCTATTTTACTGCTGTGATCTGGTCACCCCATGTGCCATTTCTTCCTGCCCCCGAACCTTGTTTCGACGGGGCGGAGCTGGGGAAGGAGGGTTTGTTTCCACGGGGCTGGGCGGAGCTGGGGGGGGCAGGAGGGGGCAATTTTATATTAATAAGGAATATTTTATAAATTTTAATAAAATAAACATTAGTGAAGAAAATCAGTTGTACAACTATCAAAACAAATTATTTTCCTAATATGAAAGTGCAAATCAGCTCATTAATATATGATGCAATGTATGTAATAGAGAATTGTGTTATTTATATAGTCATGGAAAGTAAATAATACATGGAAGAAATGAAAGGGGTTTTAAGTGTTTTTTTGTTTTAGTCGTCCCTGCCGGGGCCGCATCGAAACTGTTCGAATTGGGCCCCGCACTGCCTAACGCCGGCCCTGTGGGCACAAGCTGAGGTGGTTCAAAAGTTCTGGATTTTTTTTAAGCAGAATTTTTTTATTGTTTCTTTAAACAATCAAACACAGCAAGCAGCAAATATTTGGCCACACACTTCTGAAACCTCAAACCATGTTCAGGTTTTGGCAGACTAATTTCAGCTTTTCAATTAAAAAAACCCACAACACATTTTGAAGGAAAGCAGACGTTGCCCGTGATTTTTTCTGCTTTTTAAAAACCCCTAGTTTTCGATCCATAAAGTTTTGACGGAAAATATTTGTCCAACCCTTGTAATGAGCTGTAGTGCCTTTTAGCACTAGCTGATGCTGAGAACCAGTGATACCTTGTAAAGGTGACTTGAAAAGAAGTTTTCTCAAAACTGGGTTTGTGCCGAGATGCGGAAGGTTTTTAAATGTTTATTTTTCCCAGGGTCGTCGGGGGTGGGGTGGGGGGGAGCAAGTGGGACAATTTGCCCCAGGCCCCCTGTCCCGCGGCTTCGGCAGCCTGCCTGCTGTGCTTGGGGCGGCAAAATGCCTAGAGCCGCCCCCTCTCTGACTTTCTCTCTTTCCCATTCCTTGGTGGCCAGCTCCTTTCTTCCTTGAACCAGGGCTACTGGTGTTTCCCAGACAGGGTTGTCTAGGAATGCCTCAGTTTCTCTGACTCTTAGGGTCAAAGCTTGTCCCTCCAATCCAAGAATCTTGTCCTCCAGCCACCACTGTGGACTCCATGCACACATAAGCCGGGGATCTGTCCCACCATAGTAGGAGACTTTCTCTATGGACACATTATCTCAGCTGAATTGAGCAATAAAAGGATCCAAACTCTGCCCCGATTCACTTCACTCTGGTCCCTGCCCACCCCTGGCTTTCCCTCTGGGCCCCATGTGAACAGCACGTGCACCGCACAGGGAGGACAGAAGTCAGGGGTCCCTGGGAGTTTATCTCAAGCTCTTCATGGTCAACTCTGGCCAGGGATGGGGGTGCCCCCTACTTCAGGGTGCTCCGAACTCCCGTCTCGCCCTTTTCATCCAGAATCACTGCAGTCCATGCAAATGGAGCTACAACGTATTTACCCCACAGCAGTTTCTTGGGGGCTGGAAGGGGAAGCCTTGTGAGGAAGTGGTTTGGGTGAGGTTCAGTGCAGCAGTCTCCCAAGTGCAATGAACTTTAGAGTTACAACAAATGTATGAGTCTGGTGTCTTCTCCTGGGACCTGGATGTGCTGATGTGACTCTGCTGGGGGGGGGGGCACTCCCAGTCTAAGGAGGCGGGGAAGCTGTGTGGCTTAATCTGGAGGAAAATTGAGACCCCCCCCCCACGGGGGTCTGGTACGCTGATGGGTTCCTCCTAGAGACGGTTCCAAACCTGGGGCCATAGCACAGATACTGTGGCTCCGTGACACCGGTGTCCCGGCAGTGCCTCCCCCCCAGCCACCAGCTCTGGCCTATAGTGCCCTCTCGACCAGCCATATCCCCCTGAGAGGTGCAGAGCCAGGAACTGGAGGGGACGATCCTGCCCCCAGAGGGGGAATCAGCTGGAGGGTTCGATTCTGCCCCCTGTAGAGGAGGGAGTAGACGGGAGGGGATGATCAGACCCCTTGGCGTGGGCCTGGCTTGCCATAGGGAACGTGCCTTAAGGGCCGTGTCAGGGGAGGTGGCTGGGAGGGTGAGTTGTAAACAGGGGATTGCGAAGCAGCGTGCTGCAGTCAGGGTGAATGTGCTGGCTAAGATAAGCAGCAACACCCGGATACTGAGGATAACGGCAGAGAGAAACTAGGACGGTAGAAATCAGCGTCCACACGAACAGGCGTGGGCAGCGCAGGGGCTGGGGCTGCAGCGTAACCCCGTCAATGCCTAGTCGGGCGGTGCAATGTCCAGCACATGCAGCGTGAGGTGTAAATGGGTACAAAGGAAGAGGTTTGCTGTGTAGCCTGGGATGTCTCTGCAACTTCAGAAAAGTTCATGCTCTGTTCCTAAGTGCCCGGGGGTGAAACCTGCCAGGAACTCTGGGGCCCAGCCTTGGCGGGGTTACGAGGACTCTGGCGCATGGGAGAGCGGAAGAGGTGCCCTTGAGGGCAGGCAGGCCTCTGCCAGGGATCCCACAACCTCCCTGGAAGCCTGGTCCCGAGCGGAGCTACCCTGAGAGTTTGAGAAGTTTTTCCTAATTCCCAGCCCCTTGCTGCAAGCTAAGCTGCTTCCTTCTGGTCCCCCCGGCGCCGGCCACGAAGCACAACCGCTCCCCAGCCTCTTTAGAGGGACCCTTGTTCTCCCCTCCCAGCTCAGCCGTCTCCTCCCCAGGCTGATCGCAGCCAGGGCCTGCAGCCGCCCCTCGCCGGCACCGCAATGGGTTTGTCCTGGACCTGGGAGAAGGGAATGTGCATAAAAGAGATTTATGTCTACACTGAGCTCTGCTAGGCCCCGCCTGCAACCCACCAGACCCCACTCCCCTCCCGGAACTGGGGAGAGAACCCAGGAGTCCTGGCCCCCCTGTTCTAACCACTAGACCCCACTCCCCTCCCAGAGCCGGGGAGAGAACCCAGGAGTCCTGGCTCCCAGTCCCCCCCACAAGGCCCCACCCACTCCCCTCCTGGAACTGGGGAGAGAACCCAGGAGTCCTGGCTCCCAGCCCCCCCTGCTCTAACCACTAGACCCCACTCCCCTTCCAGAGCCAGGAGAGAACCCAGAAGTCCTGGTTCCCCTCCCAGCCCCATCTACCAGTGGCTATTAATATCCTCCCCTCTGGCTACACCCCTCCCCCACCCTGGTAGCCAATCTCCTTTGGTGTCAGAGCCCCACTGCTGGGCAGGAGGAAATAGAAACGACCTGATGTTTTACTTTCATTTCTCCAGCAGAAAATTGTACTTGGACACTGACCGAGCGAGCTGTGGGGCAGGTAATGGATGGGGAGGGGGGCGGGGGGGAAATACCATCCCTGGGGGCAGAATTGTCCCTTCCAGTCTATCCCCCTTCCAGGGGGCCCAATCGGACCCTGCCCCCTCCCCTCTATTCTGCCCACCCTGACAACCCACCTGGGATTTGAATTGCGGGTTTCAAACC
>RQSS01038717.1:0-21725 GCA_003846335.1 Cuora mccordi | reverse complement strand
TTTGGTTCCAGTCCAGTTCCAATCCAGAAAGGGACTCACAGGTTAAGAGAGGAGGGAGGTGCTGGATATCAGCAGTGGCCACTAGGGATCAGCACGTGTCCTGAGAATGCTGGGAGTTCAGGTCTGCAGGGCAGGATCAGGAGTGGAAGGTTTGTAGACATTTTGGTGGTGCCCAGAACCCACCCCCACCCAAAATCTGCCCTCCCACCCACTCAAGGCTCTGGGAGGGAGTTTGGGTGAGGGAGGAGGTCTGGGGTGCAGGCCCTAGGCTGGGGCAGGGGATTGGGGTGCAGGCTCTGGGAGGGAGTTTGGGGATGGGAGGGGGTGCGGAGGGCGGGGGCGCAGGGGTGAGGGCTGTGAGTTGTGGCTGCAGATGAGGGGTTTGGAGTGTGGGGGGGGCTCAGGGCAAGAGTCAGGGTGAGGACTCTGTCTGGGGCTGGGAATGGGAGGTTTGGGGTGTGGGAGGGGCTCAGGGCTGGGGAGAGGGTTGGGGTGTGGGGGGGTGAGGGCTCTGGCTGGGAATGGGGGTGAGGTGTTTGGGGTGTTGGAGGGGCTCAGGGCTCGGGTAGAGGGTTGAGGGTGCGGTGGGGGGGTGAAAGCTCTGGCTGAGGGTGTGGGCTCTGGGGTGGGGCAGGGCTGGGGACGAGTTTGGGGTGCAGGCAGGCTGCTCCGGGACAGGGGCCAGAGAGGAGGACTCCCCCCAGCCCTTTCCCTGCCGGCAGCAGCAAGCTCTGGGGGAGGAGCCCCCCTTTCCTGCCCCCCCCCCAGCAGCACACTCACCCCCACCACTGTCACTGCATGTGCTCCTAGGGCCCCTCTCAGGTCCAGGAAGCTCCCTCGCCTCCCCAATGGTGGGTGCTGGGGGGTCCTGCGTGCATCTCCTCCCCTGCTGTTGCCCTGACTGTAGCCTCTCTGGGGGTGAGGGATGGGGCAGGAGTGGTGACTGCAGGCAGGGGGGGGGTCCCGTACTGGTGGAGGGTCCCGCCGGAAAAGGGAAGGGTCTGAGGGGGAAGGGCAGGCTCAGAGTCAGGCTGCCCTGGCAGTGAGATGGGGGCACTAGGACTCTGTGGAAGGGGGGGTTCCGTACTGGTGGAGGGTCCCGCCGGAAAAGGGAAGGGTCTGAGGTGGAAGGGCAGGCTCAGAGTCAGTCTGCCCTGGCAGTGAGATGGGGGGACTAGGACTCTGTGGCAGCAGTTGCTGCAGGGAGGCAGCATGGAGCCGCTCTGCTCTGTGTCCTGGGGGGGGGGGGGGACACGGGGGGGAGGTGCGGGGGGGCAGCAGGTGGGGCCGGGGGGAGAGCACCCCAGTTATAAATATCTCTGTGCCTGCCAGCGGCTTTTTTTTTCCTTCCACCACTTTTTGCGCCCCTGAGGCAAGTGCCTCACTCGCCTTGCCCTTGTCAGCGCTGCTTCAGAGCCACCTTCCCCGCTGCCCGTGCAGCCGCCTCGCTCTGCATGGGGCTGCTGGGGGCCCACAGGGCTGCTGCTCCTCAGCCCCCCGCCCGCCACACTGGGGGTGCTGCGCTGCCGCCCCTTCCCCTCCTGGCAGATCCCACCCCGGCTTAGGGAGCTGGGCAGCTGTGAGCAGGAGGGAGCCTCATCCTCCTCCCCGAGGAGCCCGGCAACCAGTTGACGCTGCGTGCAGCCCCGGAGCGAGCGAGCAGGGCTGGGGGTGCAGGGGGGCGGGGTGGAGCTCAGCGCCAGCCTGCGGCCGCATGCAAAACCCAGCTCTGGACTTCAAGTGCTGGCTGCGTGGAAAGGCGCCACTTTGGGGAAATGTGCTCAGGGAGGAGCGGCCGCTCCCCCTGCTCCCCCCCAGCTACGCTACTGGGTACGACCCACCCACTTGACGTTCAGTGTGTGGGCCACCTTTTTTAGCTTTTGCAACATTACCTTCTTTTTAATTTGCCATTTCCGGATGTTTCTAATGACGATCGTTTTATGCTTGGCCCTTTTTTTAATTTAAAGCAGCCTTTAGGGCTTTGCGGGTTTTACGTAGCTTTTTTTTTAACTGGGCAAAGCTGAGACTTTTTCAGCTGTGACAAATAGTTAATGTGATTATTGGTAAACACAGTACTTACATTACATTTACATTTGTTTACTAGTGGGTTGCTAACACTTTTATTTTTTTAAAACAATTTTTTTTAGGAATTAACACACACATATTGCCCATTATATAGTACTTTGGTTTTATTACTTAATTTTTTTAGCTGGGGTAGCCAGAAGGATTGTGTGCGTCATATGGGGAGTAGGCTAACTTATTCTATTTTTGCTTTTAGAGCTTGTTGGCATGTGTTTTTAACAACATTTTTTTTAATTAAAAGGTTTGGCCTCACTATGCTAGTGAGCTCACTTTGGCTCACTGCATTTATTTGTATTGATAAGTATTAAACAGTGAGGGTTGGTTGGTTTTTTTTTAATTTTTATTTTTTTATTTTTTGTTGCTTTAGCAAGTGTATTGAAACCTTAGTGTTTTTTTATATTACCCAAAATATTTTGTGTTTTAAGGTAGACAGAGCAGGTATTTGCATTTTAGTACATTTTATAGCTATAACAGTATGTTTTTTTATTTTTATTTGTTTTTGTATTAGGCTGTTTTGTAGCTGGGACAGAGAACTTAATTTATTTTTAATTACCTTTAGGTTTACAGTATTTATAAATTTTGCTTTAAAACCAATTTTTTTTAATATGGTGTTTACAACCTGAGGATGTTTTTCTGCAGGATTTTTTTTTAATACACAACAGTGCTAGCAACAAGACAAATAACACAAGACAAAACAGAAAACACAAAAGAATTGTTATTGTGACCGTAGATTTATGGTATTTTGGGTTGCTTTTTAGCTGGTATTAGCTTTTTTTGAAAGACAAAAAGAACATGTTTTTACCCCTTTGGAGGTGGCAGATTTTTGCTTTTTATATATATATATATATATATATATATATTACACATACCCTTGCTGATTGCAGGCAAAACAGAGGAATTATCCCCTTTTTCTTTGGTGTTTGTTTTCTAGGCAGGCCAGGTTTTAATGGCTTTTACCTTTATTAGTTAGGTAATTTGCATTAACCCAGACACTTTTTGGCTTGCTTTTGGATTTAAAGCCATTAGCAGCTTAGAGACTTTGTTTTAAAAGGGACACAATTAACTTTTACCAGAGTTTTGATTACTTTTTACTTTTAACTTTTGCTTTTAAAACATACTGTGACAAAGTTTCTCCTCTACCTTGGTGGGTCCTGCACTTATTGGCGGATTTGTTCACCTCAGTGATTTTCCCCTCTGGTGGAACCCACCGTCTGGGTCAACTTCTCCTGTGTCTGATAATGCTTGTACTCCTCAATTCTCCAGCACCACACCCTCTTACTCTCAGTTCCTTGCGTCTCTTGATCCCAGCTCCTCACACGTGCCCCTCACTGACTAACTGGGAGGCTTTTAATTAGTTCCAGCCAGCCCTTGATTGGCTTCAGGTGTTCCAATCAATGTAGCTATCTCCACTGCCTTCTAGAAAGATCTTAATTGGCCCCAGGTGTCTTGATTAACCTGGAGCAACTGCCAGTTGGTTACCACAGTACCAGGGATTTGTTTAGCCTGGAGCTAACATATCTATTCCTTACTACTTTACCTGGAGCCGCAATCCATCTCCCAAAGGAGGCGGATGCGGGATTGAACAAAAGCACCCTTGGGCCTGATGGTCTTCGAGGACCCGGAGCTCCTCCTGCTTCTCCCAGCACACTCCGCACAGGGATGGATCCTCAGGGCTGGCGGCTGGATGCCTCTCCAGCTCTAAGACCTCCCAGTCCAACTGCTCTATCGCCGCATCCCTCCATCAGCTGGCGCCCCAGGTGTAGTTATGGGAGAAGAGCCAGGCGCGCACCTTCCCGAGGTCCCACCACCGCCACGCCGAGGGAAAGGCACGCCTCTGCCCTCGCCAGACCAGCCAGAACTCTCGGAAGGATGCCACGAAGCCCACATCCTCCAGCAAGCTGTTGTCAATAGGCCAGCCCCAGCCTCTCCGCACAGAGAGAGGCCATCACAGTGACAAGATGGTGATCCGAAAAAGGTGCCGGCCGGACGTTGGAGGAGTGGGCCTGTGAAAGATGGAAGCGTGACAAATAGATGCAGTCCAACCGGGAGTGGCACGACAGATGGGCTTCCACCCAGACATAGGTAAATGTGGAGACATCGTCCGGGTGGTGGTCGCGCCAGACATCCACCAGGGAGTGATGGTTGACAATCTCCCGGAGGACGTCTGCAGCGGCTGGGCTCTGCTCAGTCCCCGAGTGGTCCTGCTTCTCAAGGATGGTGTTAAAGTCCCCGCCCAGGACCAGGCATTCATGAGGATCCAAGGAGCCAAGGAAGGCAGACGCCTGCTGATAAAAATGCAGCCGCTCCGGGCCCGATGTAGGGGCAAAGACATTCACAAGGTTGACCATGAGCCCCTCCATGCGGACCCATAGGTGCAGCAGGCGACCCGGCACAGCCTCGGTGACCCCCAGCACCTCGGGCTGTAGGTCGGGGGAGAACAGGGTAGCCACTCCAGCTGTACGGACTGTGAGATGGCTAAAGTAGATCCTGTCCCCCCACTCCAGCCGCCAGCTGTCTTTGGCAGCTGGATCCATATGGGTCTCCTGCAGGAAAACCACAGAGTACTCCCCCTCCCAAAAGAAGGAGAGCATCTGGCTCCTGCGGAGACCCACCCTACAGCCCCGGGTGTTCAACGTTGCAAAGGTGACGAGTGCCATGAGGAGGGCTGGGGGGGATCCTTGCCGGCAGGGACGCTCACGGCCCCCAATGGGCCACGCAGCAAACCGTGACCCACCCCGAAGGTGAGCAAGGAGTCACGGAAGATGTGGACCCGCTGGTAAGCCACGGCGCCCTGCTTCCCAGTCCTTTTACTCTCCCCCATGAGGGCCCTCGCGGCCCGGAGCATCTGATGAAAATCCCCCCATCTCTGGAGAGCAAGTGGTACCTTATTGCGGGAGCCACGGATGTCTTCTAATAACTCCCACAGCTCTTCTCGCAGCATATGGGGGGGTGGGGTCACTGGCCTCCAGTAAGCCACCAGCGGGGCCTCTGGCACAGCCCCGTGTCCCACTGAGACAGACAGGCAAGGGGCGGACCCTTGACGTGGTGCCCGATGGGGCTCAATGGGGGCAGCGGAGGGAAGAGTGCAGCCCCTAGTGGGTTGGGACAGGGAAAGGCCGCTCCCTGGGGGTCATCCTCCGGGAAAGGGAAGGAGACGGCCCCAGGGGTGGCAATAAGATCACGGGAGGTGGAGGGGATAGGGACGGGGCCAGGAGTAAGGGCAGGCCTGGGATCAGGTGTAGGGTCGGGGAGAGGGACAGAGATGGGATCCTGGACCACAGGAGCTGGACTGCCGGGAGGTGGCTCCTCTCAGCCAGGCTCAGGGGTCTGAGGGGTAGGGAGGGGGGTCCCCAGATGCCAGGCCCAGGCTCAATGGCAGGTGTGACAGCCACGGCATCAGGAGATGTAGAACCTTCAGTGGGGCTCCCGCCCAGGAAAGAACTTGGTCACCTCACACCAACGAGGGATACCCCTGTCAACTCGGTTCCGGCTGTGAGGCACCGGCCGTCGCCTCAACAGGCTCGGCGGCCGTCAGCGGGGTGCCACCCGCGGCCAGGCAGGTTGAAGAGTCCAGGGGACCCTCGGAGGCGGGGGCGGAAGCAGCGGTTAGGGGGATGGAACACGGAGAAGGGGGGCTGGGGTGAGGTCGGCCAGGTTGAGGCCCCGCTGGCAAAGGGTCTTCCTCCCCCTGGGTGACCAGGGTCAGACTCAGGGCCTCAATCGCCTCGTAGATGGAAGGGAGCTCACTTCCCACCACCCCAGGGTCCTCCCCACTAGCGCGCGAGGCGACACTCACCTCGGGTATTGCAGGGGGCATAGGTGGCAAGGGAACAGGAGTGGCCTGATTGGGAGCCTCCGCGGGGAGGGACTGCGGAGGAGGGATGGTGGTACCCTCCAGTGCTGCCATGTCTTCCCCAGCCGGCACTGGTGGACGGACTGAACCTGTGGGCAAGGTGGAAGGCTCGGGGTCTGTGACCCCCTTTCTAGTCTTTCGGGGGGCTTCCACATCAGATGGTAGGAGCGGAGCTCGAGCCTTCCACTTCCCTGCTTTCCGTGCACTTGGGTCCAGCCCTCCATGGCATCGCCTGTGGGCTGGTTGACAGGGGTCGGGTCGGGGGGCAGGGATGACGGCTCGGGACTTGGGGAGGTAATGGGAGGACAGCAGGAGGGAGGGAAGATTCCCCCTGGGGAGAGCCCTCCCCCACGCCCGGCAGTACCCCTGCCGCACCCTCCTCCACAGGCCCCGCCAGAGTGCAGGCAGCAGAGGCGGGGCTCTCCTGCTTGTCTGGGCTCTCCTGCTCGTCTGGGCATGCTGGAGGAGGTACCTCTGAGGCCCGAGCGGGAGCAGTTATGGGCTGAGAAGGAGGAGGGGCGGTTCTAGACACCGGGCAGTCAGGGGCGCCGGTGATGATGGGGCTGGCACCCTGCCGGGGCTCGGGGGTCCTGGGCGCTCCCCCGTGCCGGGCCAAGGGGCAGTCCCTCCGAACATGCCCTGTCGCCTGGCAGAGGTAGCACCGGGCCTCCCCCGTAGAATAGTGCACCCGGTAATGGGCCCCCTGCTAGGGGCCCCGGCCGCTATAGATGGTAGCAGAGGCGGAGGTCGGGGGAGATGACATAGTGGCAGGCGGGGGGCCACCACCACCTGGGCGTACGCCCTGGGGGCAGGGGGAGAGGCACCCGCAGAGCTGGTGGAGGGGACAGCGGGGAGGGGCACCACGGCCGGTGGCGGGGCCGCGGCAGTGGTGGCAGTCCCTGCCATGGAAGGCCTAGGCTTCTTAGCAGGGCTCTTTCCTTTCTTTTTGCCCAGGCCTTTTCTGCTGGCTGTGGGGGCTCCCCCAGAATTGGGGGGGGGCGAGGGACATGGCAGCAACGGAGGTCACCCTGCCGCTGCCGGAGCCTCAGCAGGAACGGTGGCAGGTGGTTCGGCAGCGGCGGTTCAGGTAGAGGCTAGGGAGGTTGTCGGGGGGACGAGGTCTGCCTCTGGGGTCTCACCTGCCGCGTTCCCACCATGAAGAGCAGGGAGGGAGGGGAAACACTGGAGAAAGGGAGGTGGGAGGGGAAGCAGGGGAACCACGCCTCCCCGCTAGGCTGCAGGCAGGGGAGGAGGGTGCTGAAAGCGGGGGGCAGATAAGGGGGCTATCAAGGACTTGGGGTGGAGGGTTCAGTCACCGACACAGGATTGGAATCCGGCTCCTCTAGCTGCACTGGGGAGGGGAGAGGAGGGGTACAACAGCAATGGGGGGTGCAGTGTAACAGGTGCAAACTCAAGCAGGGGAGGGGCACAAGCGCACCGAAGGGAGCATGGGCACACGAGGGGAGGGGCCAATCAGGGCAAGGGGGGCCACAAAGGAAGGGGAGCAACTAGGCTGGGAGTGGGGCAGAGGAACCAAAGGGCCAACCATAGGGCTGGGGTGGGACAAACAAACCAAGCTGCAGAGGGAGACGAGTGGGGCAGGCAGACAGACGGAAGCTGGGGAGGGGCAAAAGGCTGCAAGGGGCAAAGCTGGGGGGCCTGTTGCAGACGGGAGGGGTCAGTCCGGGGGGGGGTGTTTACAGGTGTCCACGAACGCTTGTGCAAAGTCAGTGTGTGGCTGGCTGCTGCTGCAGGCCCAAGTGGTCGAAATGGGCGTGGCTGGCCAGGAGAGCAGCTGAGTCCTAGAGGCAGGAGCTGAGGCTGATGGTAAGTGGCCTGTGGGGGTGGTGCAGGGGGCAGCGGTGATGGTGGGGATTGGGGGGGGACACAGATGGACCAGGGGGCAGGCTCCCTTGTGTCCCCACAAGAGCACAGTTCAAAAATCACTCAGTCCTTAATGGCTCCCTCCACAGTGGTCTCCAGAGTTCTGTGCGCTCCCCCAGCAGCCGGTGGTCCTCTGAATCCTCTTCCTCCTCCAGGCTCCAGCAGCTCCCCAGGACAAACACAGCAGCAGCAGCTCCAGCAACCCTGGTGGCCAGGCAGGAAGTTTGCCTTGTGACAGGTTGGATCACAGAAACCCCCTTGGGAGCTGCCAACTGATGTGCCAAGACTACTTCTGTCCCTGTTTTCCCTGCCAGCTCAGGACTCCAGCACCCTCTCTTGCTGAGCCAGACACTCTTGTCTACTTCAACAAAGACACAGAGTCTGAATTACCGGCCCCAAAGCTGCAGGTTTGCCTGAAAAGAGCTCACAGAAGTGTTCTTGTCTTTAGAACCCAGATGCCCAACTCCCAATGGGGTCTAAACCCAAATAAATCTGTTTTACCCTGTGTAAAGCTTATGCAGGGTAAACTCATAAATTGTTCGGCCTCTATAACATTGATAGAGAGATATGCACAGGTGTTTGCTCCCCCAGGTATTAATACATACTCTGAGCTAATAAATGAGTAAAAAATGATTTGATTAAATACAGAAAGTAGGATCTAAGTGGTTCCAAGTAGTAACAGACAGAACAAAGTAAGTCACCAAGCAAAATAAAATAAAATGTGCAAATCTATGTCTAATCAAACTGAATGCAGATAAGATCCTCACCAGTTCCAGAATGCTCCCTTTTACAGGCTAATCTCCTTTTAGCCTGGGTCCAGCAATCACTCACACCCCCTGCAGTTACTGTCCTTTGTTCCAGTTTCCTTTAAGTATCTTGTGGGGGGGAAGGAGGTGGTGCTCCTTCTTTAGCCAGCTGAAGACAAAATGGAGGGGTCTCCCAGGGGTTTAAATAGACTCTCTTGTGGGTGGAAACCCCCTTCTCACCAGTAGTTTCCCCAGGAATTGAAATTAGGGGGGGTGTTCGAATTTACAGGGGGGGTGTCAGGGCCAATGAGATATATAAAAGAGATATGAATAAAGTAAATGTTTTGTTAGGATAATGCAAATTTAACATAAGGATAATGCAAGTTACACATAACAGGTTTAGATTTCTAAAAAGTGTATATATTTTTTAAAATGTATTTAATTTAAATTGACTTTTGAAAAGTAAGCCATCATGGGATAAGAGGGAAGTCCTCTCATGGATCAGTAACTGGTTAAAATATGGGAAACAAAGGGTAGGAATAAATTATCAGTTTTCAGAATGGAGAGAGATAAATAGTAGTATCCCTGAGGGGTTGGTACTGGGAGCATTACTGTTCAACATATTTATAAATGATCTGGAAAAATGGGTAAACAGTGAGGTGACAACATTTTCAGATGATACAAAACTATTCAAGATAGTTAAGTCCCAGGCAGACTGTGAAGAGTTACAAAGGGATCTCTCAAAACTGGGTGACTGGGCAACAAAATGGCAGAAGAAATTCAATGTTGATAAATGCAAAGTAATGCACATTGGAAAACAATCTCAACTATACATACAAAATGAAGGAGTCTGAATTAGCTGTTACCACTCAATAAAGAGATCTTGGGAGTCATTGTGGATAGTTCTTTGAAAACATCCACTCAATGTGCAGCAGCAGCCAAAAAAGCAAACAGAATGTTGAGAATCATTAAGAAAGGGATAGATAATAAGACAGAAAGTATCATAGTGCCTCTATATAAATCCATGGTATGTGTACACCTTGAATACAGTGTGCAGATCTGGTCACCCCATCCCAAAAGAGAGATATTGGAAATGGAAAAGGTACAGAGATGGGCAACTGAAATGATTAGGGTATGAAACAGGAGGAGAAATTAAAATGACTGGGAATTTTAAGCTTAGAAAAGCGACGACTAAGGGGGGTTATGATAGGGGTCAATCGGCACAGGCTAAGTACAGTTTTACTGACCTTTACTCATACAATAAGAACAACATTTCATTCCCCACCCCCCACCCCCCGCATTCAAGTGATTTGTAACCCAACCCCAGCCAAAATCTATCACTTGGGCAACACAGCTCTGTTTGCTGGATACCTAGGTAAATTAGGTGTGAATGTAAATAAAATCGGGTCCTGAAGCCTTTCCCCTCAGCCTCCAGCTCATCACTAGCTGTCAGGGAGAGCTCATTTAGACTTTTCTTACAAATCATCATTTGAAATTATTACATTGGCCAACATCACTGAAATGAATGCACTGACATTGTCATAAAAAACAACTGTATAAGGAAGCTAGTCTATGTTCATACTTTTGAAATCTATTATACTTTTTCAGATCTATGTATTTTATCATACACTGTATATGCTTTTAAAGTGTGTATTAATGTTTCAATTTCAATTCAAATTTCCAAACAGTCACTAAATTGGCATGTTTCAGAGTAGCAGCCGTATTAGTCTGTATCCACAGAAAGAACAGACGTACTTGTGGCACCTTAGAGACTAACACATTTATTTGAGCATAAGCTTTCGTGGGCCACAGCCCACTTCATCGGATGCATAGAATGGAACATATAGTGAGGAGATGTATGTACATACAGAGAACATGAAAAGGTGGGAGTTGCCCAACCAACTCTAAGAGGCTAATTAATTAAGATGAGCTATTCTCAGCAGAAGAAAAAAAACATTTGTAGTGATAATCAAGATGGCCCATTTAAGATAGTTTGATAAGAAGGTGTGAGGATACTTAACATGGGGAAATAGATTCAATGTGTGTAATAGCTCAGCCATTCTCAGTCTCTGTTTAAGCCTAAATTGATTGTATCTAGTTTGCATATTAATTCAAGTTCAGCTGTTTCTCGTTGGAGTTTGTTTTTGAAGCTTTTCTGTTGCAAAATTGCCACCTTTAAATCTGTTACTGAATGGCCAGAGAGGTTGAAGTGTTCTCCTACTGGTGTTTGAATGTTATAATTCTCGACATCTGATTTGCGTCCCATTTATTCTTTTGCATAGAGACTGTCTGGTTTGGCCAATATACTTGGCAGAGGAGCATTGCTGGCACATGATGGCATACATCACATTGGTAGATGTGCAGGTGAACGAGCCCCTGATGGCATGGCTGATGTGATTAGGACCTATGATGGTGTCACTTGAATGGATATGTGGACAGAGCTGGCATCAGGCTTTGTTGCAAGGATAGGTTCCTGGGTTAGTGTTTTTGTTCTGTGGTGTGTGGTTGCTGATGAGTATTTGCTTCAGGTTGGGGGGGCTGCCTGTAAGCGAGGACAGGTCTGTCTCCCAAGATCTGAGAGAGTGAGGGATCATCTTTCGGGATAGGTTGTAGATCTTTGATGATGCGCTGGAGAGGTTTTAGTTGGGGGCTAGTGGCGCTCTGTTATTTTCTATGTTGGGCCTGTCTTGTAGTAGGTGACTTCTGGGTATTCTTCTGGCTCTGTCAATCTGTTTTTTCACTTCAGCAGGTGGGTATTGTAGTTTTAAGAATGCTTGATAGAGATCCTGTAGGTATTTGTCTCTGTCTGAGGGATTGGAGCAAATGCAGTTGTAGCTTAGAGCTTGGCTGAAGACAGTGGACCGTGTGGTGTGTCCTGGATGGAAGCTGGAGGCATGTAGGCAAGTACAGTGGTCAGTAGGTTTCTGGTATAGGGTGGTGTTTATGTGACCATCACTTATCAGCACAGTAGTGTCAAGGAAATGGATCGCTTGTGTGGATTGGTCTAGGCTGAGGTTGATGGTGGGATGGAAATTGTTGAAATCATAGTGGAATTCCTCAAGGGCTTCTTTTCCATGGGTCCAGATGATGAAGATGTCATCAGTGTAGAGGAGGGGCATTAGGGGACGAGAGCTGAGGAAGCGTTGTTCTAAGTCAGCCATACAAATGTTGGCATACTGTGGGGCCATGCGGGGACCCATCGCAGTGCTGCTGACCTGAAGGTATATATTGTCCCCAAATGTGAAATAGTTGTGGGTGAGGACAAAGTCGCAAAGTCCACCAGGTTTGGCATGTAACTAGTTCACAAAACTGGGGGAGGGGGGGTGTTGGGGAAATTCAGGGGGGGTGTAGGGAAATCACTGCTCCTCACCCTGTGTAGAATCCAGTCACAAAATGGAGATTTGGAATCACATGGGTAAGTCACATGCCTATGCATGTCTCAGGACTTGCAGGCAGCAGTCAATACTCACATGCTACCTTGAATATCCTCAGGTAGACTTCTTATGTGGATTGGATCTTCCAAGCTCTTTTGTCTGTTAAATGCTTCTTGACTGAGCACATTCCTTTCCCAAGAAGTGACCAAATGTTCTAACTAAGGCTACTAGAAATCAAGCAATTATACAGCCAATGTTCATAACTTTGAACACACAAATGATGCCTGCATCCAACTAGGATGAACATAACCAGTAGATCATAAAAAGGTTACATGGCATATGTAGCAAAACTCTATTCCAGTTATATCATACATAAATTTATAAGCACCCCCACCCCATAAAGCCTTATGGGGTACACTGTCACACCCCTCACAGATGGTAGCAGTGGTGGTGGTGGTGGGGTCCTGGCTTCTCCCTCCAGAGGTGGGGAAGGGGGGGGCTGGTTGGCAAGCCCCCCCCCACCCCTCGCTCAGCAGCAGTGGCAGCAGCAGTCCAGAGAAGAAACACTCTAGCCAACAGTAGCAGCCCAGGAAGGGAGAGAGGGAGAAAGTGCTCCAGGCAGCAGGGTCGTTGGAGAAGAGGGAGAGCTCCAGCCAACAGGGCAGCCTGAGGACACTGAGCACTCCCTGTACCTATTGCTGAGCACTCCACTGCTAAAGGATCCCCCAGCCTAAGGGAGGATCTACAGGACCTCAGAAACCCACTAATTGCGGGGGACAACTAATAAAAGAACAGGGACAGGAGTGAGGTCAAAGGGTCATAAGAAGGGAGCCTGACGGGGACACCGAGCAGAGAACCCCAGACAGCGCTCACTGCTCCTTGAAGGCATCAAGGGAGCCAGTGGAGAGCACTCCCTGTAGCGGGGTGGTCACCCGCTCCTGGCCTGAAAGGGGTTAAAAGCCAGCCCTTGGAGAGGGCTGCGGCTGGGAGCCTTAGGCTGGGCTGATTGGGAGGCAGCCTCAGCTGTGGCCACGCCCCGAACTTACTCAGCTGGCCCTATAAGAGACAGGGAAGCCAGGAGCAGACTCATAGTCTCCTCTAGCTGTAGAGGGAGATGGGCCTGGCTGCAGGGAGCTAGAGACAAGGTACCAGGAGTGGAGCAGGGCTGGGGGAAGGCCAAGGGAGCTGGGGAGCTCCAGCCTGGAAATTCCCCAGGCTGAGGCCTAGTATAAGGCCAAATAGGTACTGGGATTGCAGGGGACAGCCCAAGGCTAGGCAGAGGCAGCAGGTCCAAACCCAATCTTGCCTGTGATGAGTGGCTTATACTGCAGTCTTCCCCAGAGAGCAGGGGCTACTTGGTGACTGGGAGTAGCCTATGACTGAGGTGAGGTGGGGATAGGGGGTGGGGGTTCCCTGGGGAGGGGAGACCCCAAGAGTGAGGGGTTACTGCCATTTTTTTCCTGAAGCTTCACCATGGAACCCCAAGGATTGTGTCCCACCTTGGTGAGAACCCTCTGCAGCCAGGAGAGGTTCTCACCCCGCTTTGAAAGAGGAAACAGGGTCCCATCCCTTTTTGTTGCCCCTTCCGTGGCTCGGGCATCAGGTCCACCAGCCTCCTGTGACACCAGTGGGCCAGGCAGTGGGACTCCCGTGTCTGTGCTACCTAATCCTAATGCCCATGCGTTCAGCCTTGAACCCATCATGGATGCCATCTCCCTTGATCACAGGACAGCCGAGTCCGCAATTGTACCCTTCTGTTTCCTGAACATGCCATTGCAATCTGTTAGTACAGCTCTAAGGTCTTTCTAGTCACTTAAGATTTCACGTTGCCCACACTCATGCTGGGGCATGCAATGTTAACCCACTTTGGGCCAGAGGGAGAGACACTAAGCCTCCCTCTATATCACTCGGCCTACTGCCACCAAGGGTCCATACACCAAATAAAAAACCCCTTCCAGGGATCAGAGTGAGGAAACCCTAAATTCTCCTTTTGGGCTTAGTTATGCTGCAGCTGAGGGTGTATGCACCTAGGATTTTTCAGTTGGGAGCGAGGATCTCTAAGTCCTCCTCCAACTGCCCTGCCATACTACAACCGGGGGTATACCCACCTTCAATTATTTCCCCCTCGCTGTCCGGAGTGGAGAGAGGAATGCTAAACCTGTCTCTGTTTCTTAGCCCTGCTACGACTGAGGGTGAGTATACCTTTAATTACAAAATCCTCAATCCATAACATACCAACAGTGCCGGTTAGAACAATTGGTGCACTCCTCAGAGTCCCCCCCGCCCCCACTCTGCTCTTCTCCACCAAAAATGTGACAGATTTATATTACTAATCTGCCTGGGGCTTCAGGTGATCAGGCTGGGGCTACAGGCTTTTTAGGGGAGAAGATGAAGGAGCACACCAAGTGACTAGTTTTAAAGTTTTATTAACCAAATAACAGTAGTGATGGCTTGGTGCACCCCATGTCACTCAGAGAGAAGAAGAAAGCATTAGTGCCTGAGCCCTAACTCACACACGCACAACTCAAGGCTGGCCAAGCCTGGGTGTAACATAAGAAGAAGAGGGAGGAAGTGTAGATGAGAGTTCTGTCCTGTACACAGGCTGTCTAGGGTCAGCTGTTGATCTCCGACTTGCTTTAGCTTTCAGGAGGGTTTTAAGCCCTGGGTTCTTCTGGGGCATTTTTGTTTAGGGATCTTTGCTCCTCGTGCTCTTGGTACTAGTCTGAACCAGTCTTCCAAGGCTCTCTTAGTTTTTCCAAAACACTCCGGCTTCAGGGTCGCGAGGCTGTTGTCTTTTAACTTAGTGGTCTTTGCAATCTGTCTAGTTTTGCAACCTTGTTAGGTTTGTCTGGCCCAGTTTTTCTTTTTTTCAAGCTGCTGGCTGTTTGGCAGCAGAGAGCTTGTTTGTGTGCATTGGCCTTGGGCTGCAGTTTTGTTCCTTATCTTTGAGCCTAGCTGGATCATTGAGTTAACCTGTTTCTTTCTCCCTTCCTCCCCCTCGGCCTTTTGCAACCTACAAAGGAACTTTTTACTCCACACTCACACCTTCAATCCTTCCCAAGATTATTTCCCACGCATATATAAGCGTTAGCAATATACAACACTGGTGCTTACCCAGGGGACCCCGTGGGGGGCATTTTTATTGTGACTGTGACACTATTGTTCTGGCTTCCCTAAAGAGGTGCAATCCTTGCTGCAAAACTTGCCATTCGAGGGGCCCAAATTATTTGCCAAAAAGACAGACGACTCATTCCACTTGCTCATGGACTCACAAGCGACTCTCCGACCCTTGGGAATCTATAAACCCAAACCTAACTGGAAACAGAGGAATTACTTTATATCCCAACCATACCACTGGCCAATGTATTCACAACAGCGGTGATTTGACTCACAGGGTCACAGACACAGGCCCTTGAGGGGACAACAATTTACTTCTCAAGTAGCTGCATCCCAACCATCAACCTCCAGACATCAAATCTGAAGCCTTGGTCGAGAGCCTGACAGGGACCCCTCTCATGACTATCTACTGCACCAGGAGATGAACCACTATTTTCTCACAAACAAGAACGCCGGTGGATGGAGACCAATACTTAACCTCAGATGATTCAACAAGTTTGTCAGAAACAAAACGATTCAAGATGTTCACACTATACACTGTAAGTGACTGTCTGCTAAAGCATCAACCCAGCAGCCAGCATTGCAAGCCACCAAACAGGTGGTAACCCTCTTCAGGAATCTGGGCTTCTTAATAAATACTGACAAGCCCACGCTAACAACAGAGCAAGAGCTGGACCTTATTGGGGCCCACCTCAACGCTATCGAGGCCATAGCCTCGCTACCAAGACAACATTTTCTCACTCTCAAACCAGCCTCATACCCAGTGCATGAAACAGCCCACAGGTATCTGTCAGGACTTGCCTCCAACTCCTTGACCACATGGTAGCCACAACCTTTGTTGTCAGACACACCAGATTAAACATGTTTTTTTTGTTTTTTGTTTTTGCTTTTTTACAAGGAAGGCTAGGCATCAACTTTGTTCCATACAGGCACAGTATAAACAAGCACCCCATAAGATTGGGCAAAATAAAGGACCCCCTTCTCTGGTGGACAAAACTGACCAACATATGCACAGGGTACCCTTCATTCAGACCACAAATGTGTTAGGGGGCTTATTCCTTCACCCTCTCACTTCCCTGGTCCTTCTCGCATGAACAGAGAGCAACAATACCTGAAGTCCTAAGGTGCAAACAATTCGATGTTTATTGGAGTCAACTTCCAGCAAGCACGATTCCAGTTTCCTTCCTTAGTGTTCCCCTTCCCAGCTCTGACACCACAGAGCCTTGTCTGTGTCCCTGTTTCTGTTCCCATCCCCCCCTTAGCAAAACATGATCCCAATTCCCCCACCCCCATTCCCTGTTCCCATTTCCCGCCCCGCTTTACTTCCCGATTGACTGCAGACTATATAGTAAAACCTGAGTTTTGCTTAGCTGTACTTTAACCAATCATTTTACTGAAATTTAACTAACCAATCCTAACATATTGTAGCATGGTTATTTAACCAATTATATCCCACCACCTTAACCGGTTTACACCCAACAAAATTAATTATACAGCAGACAGAAACAATCACAGAACCAGACAGAGACCATGCAAATAAACATTCAAAACAATACAGAAGTGAGGATTTCACAACTACATCTATACAGACATAAGGGTTTTCCAGCTGTGTCTATTGATAAGTGAGTTCTTGCCAGACAAGATGCTATCAAACTAAGTTTCCTTTTACATCTTCTAGGTTCTAGGTGATAGGAATATCAGGACAGGGTTGTATTCCTAACAGCCCAATAGCACCTTATTTCAATTTGACTAGTTTGGAATGTGAGGATGTGACCATACACTTCCCAGCTTATGGCTGCCTTTGCTGCTTAGCCAAAGAACCAGGCCTCAGACTGTCACAGTAAGAGAAGGCCATTACACAGACAGACAGTGATTTTTTATTCTTTCTTTTATACCTCTATAACTAGCTAAGTGATAAGAATACACCTACATTCTTAAAGTTTAGGCCTTTGCAGACAGGCCTGAATATCTATATCCTAATGAAATGACTCACTCCTAGGATGGGGAGCACATCTGCACCCATGTTCCATATAGGGCTGCTGGTCCCCTCAGAATCCCTTCGACCTGTAAACCTATTGGAACTTCACCCTGTCCGCAATGCTTGCTCCCAATTCCTGCCACTCATCAAGGACAAGGCTATTTGACTCCTTAAACAAATAACATAACTTGTATGTATTATATTTACCAGCTGGGGGAGCACACTCACACTCCCTCTGTGTGCAAGCCATAAAACCCTGACAATGGTGCATCAGACACAATATCCACACCACCACAGCAGATGCGCTCAGCAGACAAATTTCTCAGGTCTGCGAAGGGAGCTCGACAACACAGTACTCCTGCATGTATTTCAACACTGGGGGATCCCCACAATGGACCTTTTTACAACTGCACAAAATACCAAACACCCTCCTTTTCGTTCCAGTGCAGGCCTCGGTGTGCAGTCGTTAGGCGATGCATTCCACCTCGAGTGGACTGCTCCCCTTCTCTATGCCCTCCCTCCTATTCCTCTCTTAAACCAAGTGATCCACAAGATCAGTCTGGATGGGGCCACAGTAATTCTACCAGCATGGTCTCACCAAACCATGGTATCCTTACCCCCTCAGCATGACCGTGCGTCCATGAATCGCACTCCCACTTCTGTCTCATCTGCTGTCCCAGGCCATGTCCTGCATCCACAGAAACTCCATCTCAGAGCATGGCTCCTCCATGGCTCACGGAACCTGAGCTGACCTGTTTGGAAGAGGTACAAAATATACTGTTACACAGGTGAACAGAAATGAACAGTCGCCCATACACCCTGTAGGGGAGACGAGTTAAGGCCCGGTGCCAACTAAAACGGATGACTTGCATCCCAGGGACACTACCCTCTATACTGCGTTACCTATTAGAACTCTAACGGTCAGACCTATCCATGAGCTCGATAAAAGTCCATCTACCTGCCATCACAATATTCCACCCCATACATCGTCTTCTTTAAGGATAAAGTCTCCCTCAGACCACACCCCTAAACTCAGTGGTGAGCTGGAGCCGGTTCCCACCGGTTCACAAGATTTCACACTGTCGTGTTTGTGGGAACAACCCTAATGCCAATTAATGTAACTGGCCCACACACTTACCTTTCTCGCTCTCCAGTTCAGATCACAGCATCTCTAGGGGGAGAAAAGGGGGAAGAGAAGGTTATTCACCCTGTGGGTGCTCCACTTTAGGTGTCCATGCGACCCTGCACTCAGTCAGAAACTTTTCATAGCAGTGCCCAGTTGGGTCACACATGCGTGGGCCCTGCCTCGCGCTGCTTCAGGCAGTTAACCGACACTGTGTGACCAACCCCTTCTCCATTCCTTCTCTACTGCAGAGACTAATAAGGAAACTCCAAAGTAGAGGGGAGGTGGAAGGGTAGTGGAGCACGCACAAGGACACACATCTCAAAGAACCTCAGTTACTGCACAAGGTGAGTAAGTCTCCTTCTTCGAGTGCTGTCCCTGGGGGTGCACCACTTTAGGTGACTTCAGAGCAGTGCCCTCTGATGGAAGGAGGGACTTCTGAGTTGAAGTCGTGATCTCAGATAGTACAGAGTGTCCGAAGGAGGTATCCGATGTTGCCTGTTGGTCTAAGGTGTAATGCTGTGTGAGAGTATGGGCTGAGGCCCAGGTAGCAGCTCTACAAATGTCCGTGATAGGTACATTGTGCAGGGAAGCTGTGGAGGCTGATAAGGCTCTAGTAGAATGTGTGTGAATCCCCATGAGGGGCTGGCAGTCGTACTGATGATAGCAGAGTTTTGTGCGATTATGGATCTACTTGGAAATTCTTTCTTTCGAGATGGTGAGCATTTAGTGATGGATAGAAACAGTCTGGGTGATTTACAGAACGGTCTAGTCCTGTCTATGTAAGAAGCCAGGGCCTCTAAACATCAAGAGTATGAAGTGTGTAATGTGTTCTATCTGTGTGGGGTTTAGGCAGTGATGAGCTGGCAAAAACTTAACTACCGGTTCCCTACCGGGTCCCTACTGGGTCTTCGGCGGCACTTCGGTGGCAGCTCCTTCACTTGCTCCAGGTCTTCGGCAGCACTTCCGCAGCGGGTCCTTCAGTGCCGCTGAAGACCCAGAGTGAGTGAAGGACCCACGGCCGATGACTCGGAGCACTGCCCTGTGAGTACAAGCCCGTGGTTTTTTACATGTTTTTTTTTTACTCATCTGGCCAGTGGGAGGACAATGGGCTGCGGAGAGAGGACCCCAGTGATCTAACCAGCCAGAGGGGCCAGAGGACATAAAAGGGGAGAGGAGGCCCAGGAGACCCTGTTTACCTGGCTCTGGGCTGCAGAGAGAGAGCAGGCAGAGCCCACCTGGATGCAGGGAAGACTCGGATGTGCTGGGCTGAGGGAGGCCAAGCCTGAGGCCCGGAGAGTTTCCTATGCTGTGTTCAAACATTCAATAAACCCTCCTGTTTTACGCTGGCTGAGAGTCACTCTGGTCTAGAGAACAGGGTTGCATCATTCCCTTCAGGGGTGGAGGCCCTGGGGGTGCAGAGTGAGCGGACTCCCTGAGGGGGCCCACAGCGAGAGACAGGTGCGCTAAGGCTCGGAGAGGTGCGGCTCCAGGAGGTGCAGGCGCTTAACCCTCACAAGAGAGTGGACCCCTGCGAAGGGCTGTCGCACTGAAGGGGGTTCCCCCCACAGACCACACGGGGCTAAGAGTGGGCACGATCTGTGAGTCCATGACAAGGGGATAGATGGCTAGAGAGGAATTATGGGGATGGAGAGATAGAGGAGGTGCATGGGGACAGGTAGATAGATAGAGAGGGTATAAGGGGATAGATAGAGACTGCAGTGAAGCCTAATTGGGAACACTGGACCCGGGAACCAAATGAAGATGGGGGACAACTAAGAAATAACAGGGTCAGGAGTAAAGGTCACAGGTTCAAAACTAGGGATTCAGAGCGGAACTCCAAGCAGAGAACCCAGGACAGCGCCGCTGCTCCTCAAAGCTGTCAAGGGAGCCAGGGATGCTGCCCAGAGGATCTCTGCCCAGATGCATGAGATCAGGAAGGACCGGAAATAGGCCCCACAGTCACAAGCACCGCCTCGTCCAGCATCCTCCTTTGGGTATTGTAGATGGTGACTTCGGCCAGGGCCAGAAGGAGGTTGACAAGGAGGTCTCATGACTATGGGGCCATGGCTAGGGCAGGGGTGAGCTGGAGCTGGTCCGCAAGAACCAGCTGCTAAATTTAGAAGCCGGAGCCCTGGGGAAGCAGCGGGGCTCCAGCAGCTATTTAAAGGATGGGGAGGCAGAGGCACCCGGAGCCCCGACCCTTAAATAGCCCCTGGAGCCCCCCCACTACCTCAGGGCTCTGGTGGATATTTAAAGGGCTCAGGGCTCCCTTGCTTCTACTGCCCTGGCCCTTTATTCCCCGTGGGAGCCCTGGGGAAGGGGTGGGGCTCCAGCAGCTATTTCAAGGGCTGGGGCGGTAGAGGCGGTGGGAGCCCTGGACTTTTTAAATAGCACCAGAGCCCCACTGCCACTACCCCAGGGCTCCAGCAGTGGGGCTCTGGTGGCAATTTAAAGGGCCTGGGGGGTTGATGGGTTGCAGGTTCTGAGTGGGGGCAATAGGGGGCAGGACCTGGGTTGGGGTTGGATGAGTGGGTGGCGGGGGGAGACAGGCACGTGGGGCTTGTACTCACCGCGCGGTTCCCTACTGGGTCTTCGGCAGCACTTCGGCAGCAGGGCGGGAGGGGGAAGGGGACAGTCTTCACTTGCTCCGGGTGAAGGACCTCCCGCCGAAAACCTGGAGCGAGTGAAGACCCCCCTGCTGTCGAACCGCCGAGGACCCGATAGGGAACCGGTTCTTAGGATCTTAGGAGCTCATCATTGGGATAGGGTGTGCATGAAGGAACAGGTGTGGGGAAAAGTGCAGCCGGAATAGGGGCTGTAACCTGGTCCATTCAAGGTAGGTGTGTGCCAGGTTCTCCCTCATGCCGCAGAAGGGGCAGGCCTCAGGAATGGGGGTGAACCATGCCAGGTATACGCCTCTGCTCACGGCTCCGTGAAAGAACTGCCAACTGATATCCCTGGCAAGCCATGGGACCAGGGTGGAATAGATACTGGCCCACCGGGGCTCCTCATCCTCCACAGGCGGTAAGTAGGCCCGTCACTTGGTGTTGGGGTGGAACATGAGGGTGAGGAAATGCAACGTGTGGAGCACAAGTGTCTACATTTGGTCCCTGGGCGTGGTTCGGAAACGAACCGGCTGCAGGGTGCGTAGCCAGCTCGAAGTATGGGAGTGGGGAAGCCAGGGAGGCTTGCGGAACAGGGGCCTGATAAGAAGGTCTGGGGGGCCCAGGGTGAGGGGTGGGCGGGGAGCTCCCTCCCGCAGGGCCTGCTGCAGGAAAAGGAGAGAAATGGGCAACATGGACACCCCGCACCTCCTGGAGTCCACACAGGGAGGTCGGAAGGGTGGAAAGCCCCATGCACCGAGAGAGGCTCCACCACCTGCACAGCTTCCAGGTGATCGGGGTGAGACCTAGGGCCCCAATCTCCTCAAAGATGGAGGTAAAATCAGTTCCCATGGCCCCAGGGTCCTCCCCACCGGTGACTGGGGCAACAGTTGCCCCAGTGGCGGTGGCTTGGGGCACATAAGAACATAAGAACATAAGAAAGGCCGTACCGGGTCAGACCA
>RQSS01038716.1:0-21029 GCA_003846335.1 Cuora mccordi | reverse complement strand
TCTCTGAGGTTTCCCTGGCCCCTCGCCCCTGTCCTGCCTGGCTGATGTCAGCATCTCTCTGTGAGGTCACCACCTCCCCACCACCTGGGACCAATAGTCTGAGGTCCTGCAAAAGGCCTTTGTGATGTCACTGCCATACCCCTTCCTTTGCTGGGCTAATGTCCTGCCCCTGGCCAGGCACTTTGGAGGTTTGAGCTACTCCCTGTGGATCACCCCACTCAAGGAGCGTTCGTTCTAGGCAGCAAGCCGGCTAGACAGGGAAACATCAGACGCTGCTCCCAGTGCTACACTCAGTTTTTCAGAAATTAGTCGACTTTATGGCCAGAAGAGACCATTAGAGCATCTAATCTGACCCCCTGCGTATCACAGGCCTCTTGTATGACACAATAGCAGGTGAGGGAGGGGGTCTGAGGAGGCGAGTGGGCGGGCAGTGGCAAAGGGGTGGGTGAGCTGGCAGCATGGAAGGGGGGGGCTGAGGAGGCGAGTTGGAGGGGCTTGTGAGCCGGCAGCAGGGGACTGAGGAGACGAGCTATGAGTCGGTGGCTGACCTGTTCTGCTGATCTGGTCTGGCTCCCAGCCCCTCTCCAAGGGTTGCAGCTGTCTGGAGGTGCTGCCTTCCACGCCTTCCTCAGTCCCACCTCATTCACTCCACAGGGTGACTGATTACAAAGTGGGGGGAAGATCTTATTCTACTTCTAGCAAAAAGACATTTTCCTTTTACCTTAATTATACTACCTTAGAGGCCCGCTATAACATATTACCAAGGTTCAATGCCACCGTTTTGGCGGGACGGTGCTAGGGAAGGAGGGTTTGTTTCCATGGGGCGGGTGGCGCTTGGGGGGGATTGTTTCAGGGAGGGGCTCGGCCACGCTGGGGGGTAGTTTTTGGTGAGGCCGGGGCAGGGGGGGGATTCATCCCTCAGCTGTTTTCTTTGGAGTAATATTGCCCTCTCAGCTTTACGAGTTGTGCAGGCCTGGACTAAACCACAGACTCTGGACTCAGCATTCAAGTATCCTGCAATCTGAACTTCGCATCTGATACATTCCCTCATTGGCTACCATTGTTTGGCCAGCAGGGAAGTGCTTCTTGTCCAACAAGGCAGCCAGATTGGGACCCATAGGCATGGAATGGCTCTGAAGGAATCAGCTGTTTCTCTCTGTGCTTCATCTAACTTTGGATCCAAATGGTAAAAGACAGTTATGCCCAATTTAATCATGGTGCCCTTCAGGAGTGTGATCACTGCCACTTAACTAGGGAGCAGGGTTCTAAAAATAGTTTACCTGGGCCACAGGTCACCATAGCTTCCATCTCGGGGGTGAAAAATCAACCACTAGTACCTGGAATTTCTACCTGAGTTCTTGTCAAATCTTTGACCTTCCTTGGAGTAATTTTAGACTTCTCTGGCATAGAATTCTTCTCCAACCGCACAACAGATCAGTAGTGACAGTGAGGTACAACTGCCGCAACTATGCCCTTTTATTTCTTTAATCTGATGGCACAGATTTAAATTAGGGACTAAATTCAGGTGCGACTTAGAATCCCTGTAAGACAACAAATGTCAGGTCTCTATTAAAAAGAGGTATCTTTCTTCAGCTATATTACATTCAACACGGATTTCATTTTCTACACATTTGCAGCATCTCCCAGGGGTGAGCTGAAGAGAAAAGTCACTTCCATGTTTCCCATCTCTACCTAGCTAGGGATTGTATTTCCCAAATAATAGGCAACATGCAGCTAATGAGGAAGGAGATCTCTTCAGGAGCCACTTCCTGCAGGGCCTGGGCCACAACGGCTTTGGGAGCCCAATGCATGGGCACTTTGTTTAGTTACAAGTTATTTACGAGGGAATCCTCTTCCCAGCCCTTTAGAAAAAATACTGACCTAACCAATTGCACATCAGGGGGACTGGGATGGTGATGGGGAATAAGGGAATCCCTCTGATTTACCCCATCTTCTTCTGTTGTTACAGAGGGTGAAATGATGTTTCCCCCTATCCCTGTCCTGTTCCTGCTCTTTGTTATAGTTCAATATATTTGAAGTGAGAAAAATGGAAGTAAAAATATCTGCTCTGCAGCACAACCTGAACCAACATCAGAGCAACTGGGAGTGAAACAACTTCTTCCCCAAGAGTGAACTCGATGACTAACAATGGCTTTGCAATGGGGGAACAGTATAACTGTGATGCTCAGGGTTTGTTTAGACTAGGGAAAGTGATGGAGTTTAGGTCAGGTCAAGTGGGAAGCTAATGCCAACCCCTGCACCTGGGCTGCATCTGCTCTACAACTATAATTGTCTTGTTACACCAAGATCACTAACTTGAGCAGCCAACACCATGTACAGTCCTAGTGGATGGAAGGCACAGGTAGCTTTAGCCTCAGTGTAGCTTGTTGGAATCAAACCTCTCTCCCACCTGGAGCTGACGAACATTCCTTGCAGGAGGGACACACACTCCTGTGACTCAAAAGGGAAGGAGCTGATAGAAAAGATCACAGGACTGACCCCAAAGAAGGGTGAGCTGCAAAAGGCAGAAGCAGGCAACTGATCTGGTGGAGCTGAGACACCACGGTGAAGATGGTGCAAAAATCACTATGTGGGAATTAGCAAATGTGATTTAAAAAAAAATCTTTCTCCAGCCCTAGTCAAGGGATTTATAACAGTTCTCTCTTGTGTGCATTTTCTGATGTGTAATAAGGTTTGAGCATCGATTGAAGCTTTTCCCACACTCAGAGCACGTGTAGGGTGTCTCCCCTGTGTGGATTCTCTGATGTGTAATAAGGTGAGAGCTCTGCCCGAAGCTTTTCCCGCACTCAGAGCACGTGTAGGGTGTCTCCCCAGTCTGGATTCTCTGATGTGTAATAAGGTTTGTGTGCTGATTGAAGCTTTTCCCGCACTCAGCGCACGTGTAGGGCATCTCCCCTGTGTGGATTCTCTCATGTCTGATAAGGTGAGAGCTCCACCTGAAGCTTTTCCCGCACTCAGGGCACATGTAGCGTCTCTCTTCCAAGTTGATTCTGTTGCATGGAATAAGGGCTGAGTGGCTATTGTAGTTTTCCTCTGGCCTCTGCTGAGGCTGTGGCTACACTTAGCACTTCAAAGCGCTGCCACGGCAGCGCTTTGAAGCACTAAGTGTAGTCAAAGCGCCAGCGCTGGGAGAGAGCTCTCCCAGCGCTGTCCGTACTCCACCTCCCTGTGGGGAATAATGGAAAGCGCTGGGAGCCGTGCTCCCAGCGCTGTGGCTTTGACCACACTGGCGCTTTGCAGCGCCGCAATTTGCAGCGCTGGAGAGGGTGTGTTTTCACACCCTGCTGCAGCGCTGCAAATTTGAAAGTGTAGCCAAGCCCTGAGTCTCACAGGCTTTTGTGTTTTCTGAGAGTGCACAACTCCTGGAAACATTCCCTTTGGATCTTCCTGATAACATCCAATGTGGATCCACTTGCACAGTGTCTTCCTGCTGGGGTTTCTCCTCCTCGTTCTCACTCACCATCCCATCGCTGGATGGGAGACAGAGAGAATCCAGACATAGGTCACTCCCTGTGCCTGATAAAAAGGAAATGTCAGAGAGAGGAATGGAAAAAGGGATGAACAAACCAAAATATATGTGGGAGAGATCAAACCTATCAGGTGCTGATTTTCCCCAAACCCTTCCACACAGAAGAGAGGAAGGGATCAGTTCTGGGTCCTCATTGCGCCATAACGCTCAGGGGAAAGTGAGATCAGGGAGGGACCTGCTGCCAGTTGTCAGTCAGAATAGGAGGGAAGCCATGAGTGACATCTGCCATAATGATTCCACATCTGCAGGGAACAATCCTGAACTTGAAGAGCTCACAGGGTCTTTGTAGGGCAACAAAATGTTTTTTAAGTACATCAGAAGCAGGAAGCCTGCTAAACAACCAGTGGGGCCCCTTGACGATCGAAATACAAAAGGAGTGCTTAACGACGATAAAGTCATTGCGGAGAAACTAAATGTATTCTTTGCTTCAGTCTTCACGGCTGAGGATGTTAGGGAGATTCCCAAACCTGAGCTGGCTTTTGTAGGTGACAAATCTGAGGAACTGTCACAGATTGAAGTGTCACTAGAGGAGGTTTTGGAATTAATTGATAAACTCAACATTAACAAGTCACCAGGACCAGATGGCATTCACCCAAGAGTTCTGAAAGAACTCAAATGTGAAGTTGCGGAACTATTAACTAAGGTTTGTAACCTGTCCTTTAAATCGGCTTCGGTACCCAATGATTGGAAGTTAGCTAATGTAACGCCAATATTTAAAAAGGGCTCTAGAGGTGATCCCGGCAATTACAGACTGGTAAGTCTAACGTCGGTACCGGGCAAATTAGTTGAAACAATAGTAAAGAATAAAATTGTCAGACACATAGAAAAACATAAATTATTGAGCAGTAGTCAACATGGTTTCTGTAAAGGGAAATCGTGTCTTACTAATCTATTAGAGTTCTTTGAAGGGGTCAACAAACATGTGGACAAGGGGGATCCGGTGGACATAGTGTACTTGGATTTCCAGAAAGCCTTTGACAAGGTCCCTCACCAAAGGCTCTTACATAAATTAAGCTGTCATGGGATAAAAGGGAAGGTCCTTTCATGGATTGAGAACTGGTTAAAAAACAGGGAACAAAGGGTAGGAATTAATGGTAAATTCTCAGAATGGAGAGGGGTGTTCCCCAAGGGTCAGTCCTAGGACCAATCCTATTCAATTTATTCATAAATGATCTGGAGAAAGGGGTAAACAGTGAGGTGGCAAAGTTTGCAGATGATACTAAACTGCTCAAGATAGTTAAGACCAAAGCATATTGTGAAGAACTTCAAAAAGATCTCACAAAACTAAGTGATTGGGCAACAAAATGGCAAATGAAATTTAATGTGGATAAATGTAAAGTAATGCACATGGGAAAAAATAACCCCAACTATACATACAACATGATGGGGGCTAATTTAGCTTCAATTAATTAGGAAAGAGATCTTGGAGTCATCACGGATAGTTCTCTGAAGACGTCCATGCAGTGTTCAGCGGCAGTCAAAAAAGCAAACAGGATGTTAGGAATCATTAAAAAGGGGATAGAGAATAAGACTGAGCATATATTATTGCCCTTATATAAATCCATGGTATGCCCACATCTCGAATACTGTGTACAGATTTGGTCTCCTCACCTCAAAAAAGATATTCTAGCACTAGAAAAGGTTCAGAAAAGGGCAATTAAAATGATTAGGCGTTTGGAGAGGGTCCCATACGAGGAAAGATTAAAGAGGCTAGGACTCTTCAGCTTGGAAAGGAGAAGACTAAGGGGACACATGGTAGAGGTATATAAAATCATGAGTGATGTGGAGAAAGTGGATAAGGAAAAGTTATTTACTTATTCCCATAATACAAGAACTATTGGTCACCAAATGAAATTAATAGGCAGCAGGTTTAAAACAAATAAAAGGAAGTTCTTCTTCATGCAGTGTACAGTCAACTTGTGGAACTCCTTACCTGAGGAGGTTGTGAAGGCTAGGACTATAAGAATGTTTAAAAGGGGACTGGATGAATTCATGGTGGCTAAGTCCATAAATGGCTATTAGCCAGGATGGGTAAGAATGGTGTCCCTAGCCTCTGTTCATCAGAGGATGGAGATGGATGGCAGGAGAGAGATCACTTGATCATTGCCTGTTAGGTTCACGCCCTCTGGGGCACCTGGCATTGGCCACTGTCGGTAGACAGATACTGGGCTAGATGGACCTTTGGTCTGACCCGGTACGGCCGTTCTTATGTTAACATGGGCCTAGATCCTCAGAACAAACACTTGGGTGTTGGGGGAGAAAATTCCCTCATTTGTGAAACAGGAAACAGACAAAGCAACTCCCTGGGCGGGGCTGGGAAAACTGACCAGATTTCCAGTGCTGACCCCTCAGCCTGCTAGCCAGAGGCTGGTGTGACATGGAAAGGGGGCACCCAGCAGGGAGGTGTAGGGAAGATGTCCCGCCCCCTCGCATCCAGCTGCTGGCAGTGGGGAGGGTGTTGGGTTCTCTACCATGGGGCTGTGCCTGGACCCTACTGGGGGCTCCATCTCCTGTATCAGCCTCTGGCTAGTAGGTCTGTGGTGGATCTGCTGGGAGAGACAGGGGGCTCTCACTTCGTCCCCTCACCCAGATGTCTCCTGGCTGCTCTCAGCAGTATGGGGATAGGACTCTGCTGACTCTCTCAGAGCTTCCATTTGATTGGCTCCTTTCCTCCATGAATAGTGGGGTTGCGAATGGGGCAGCAGGTACTGAGTGTTGGACTCTTGCTCTTTCAGGGGCCGGTGACCTTCGAGGAGGTGGCTGTGTATTTCACCAGGGAAGAGGGGGCTCTGCTGGACCCCGCTCAGAGAGCCCTCTGCAGGGAGGTCATGCAGGAGAACTGTGAGAATGTGACCTCGCTGGGTAAGGGTTCCTGTCCCCTCGGATCTTGGAAGGGGAAATGCAGAGTTAAGGTTCATGCCACTCCCCCAATGCCACCTCTGCTCTGCCCTGTTTCAGCATCACCCCGACATGCCACAGACACCCACACTAGCCCTCTCCCCTCCCCCATTACAGAGCGCTCTGGGAACAGAGCAGTGCAGCAGAATGTCTAACATGTTCTTCTCTTTGCTAAGATAATATTCGGGTTCAACTCCATCATAGCAAATAGAAGCTTCCTCCCCCTGGCCTGCTCTCCAGTACTGAACCTCCTGCACACAAACCAGCTGAGACTTGCACAGCGTTACTACCCCCTTGCCCTCAACCTCAGTTTTCCTTGTGAGTCACTGCCTTCACTTACCCCTCACTAAGCCCCACAGTTCACTCGAACATACGCCACCAGGGTGCTGACAATCCCCATGGCAAGAACACACCCTTGAGCACCTTTGCTGACAAAGCCTACAACACTCAGCACGGAAATGAGGCAGAATTGCCCCCCAAGTTTCACATGCACCTCTCTGCATAGCACAGCCACAGCTCTGCCCAGCTGCTCCAACCCATCCCTCCATCAGCAAGTCACAGCTACAGCTGGCCCAGTGCACACAGCTGGAGGCATACGGATAAATGCTGGGATTCCCACCTGTGAGCACAGCACAGACAATGTCTTAGTCTTAGTCTTTCCTCGGGTCGATTATAGGTTCATAGATTTTAAGGCCAGATGTGACTATTAGGTCATCTACTCTGACGTCCTTTATACCACAGACCATAGAATTCATCCCGTTACTGCTGCATTGAGCTGAACACCTGAGTCCCTGTGGCAGTTGGTTAACCTTTGTGCGGCCCACACAGAACCATTCTCACTGGTTCTGGCCAGCTACAGGGTTAAGGGTTGGGGAAAAGTTTACATTAACTTTTCATTTCCTGGTCTGCAGAGGTTTAAGTTTACTCACTGTCCATATGGTGCAAGGCAGGAGACAGCACTGGGCAACCTTAATTCTGCATTAATGTAGCTTATGAGCATTTAGTTTCCTGTTTTAAAAAATGGATGCTTTTGCCGCTATAGCTGTGTCTGTAATTGAGCTTTGGCCAGCAGAGCCATGTTGGATGGTGTGCGTGTGTGCACTTTTTCACAGCCTTAAACAATAGAGCTGGACTGGCAAAGCTTTTAAGAGCTACCTAAGACCTACCTAACTAGTTCCTCGACAGACACCTGACACGCCACCTTTGGGTGAACGAATATGCATGTACCTGGTCTGTGGGATCCCAGTAAAACATTAGGCACCCTGTGCCCTCTGCCAGGTGGCATCAAGAGGTCCATGATGAGTCACATCCTTCTCCTCCTCCAGTCGCTGCATTAGAGTGTCTGTAGAATGATCCAGCTGACCCCCGTTCCAGCCTTCTGATTGGGTTCCACGGGGCTCTGTCCTTGGGCCTCTTCTTTTCTTCCTCTGCACCTTATTTCTGGGGAATCTCATCCGCACACACACATTCAGCTACCATCTCTGTGCTCCTAACTCCCAGTTCTGCCTCTCTGCTCCTGGCCTGCCTCCTTCTGTCGCAACTGAAATCTCAGCCCCTCTCTCTCTCTGTCATCTTCCCACTGATGTCCAGCCATCAGCTAAAGATCAACAGCTGAAGCAAAGCTCTTAATATTTCCCCCAAGCCCTGTCCCCACCTTCTTTCTCTACCGCCGCAGACAGCACCATTGTGCTGCCTGTCACTCAGGCCCATAACTGTGCAATACCTTTGTCACGGAGCTCCCTCTGGGGCCTCCTATCCAGGCTGTGCCTACATCTTGCATTTTCTCTTTGCGTAACATCCTTAACAATTGGCATTTCCTATCCATCCGCACAGCTAGAGCTCTTAGTCATCCTCTCCTGTCTCAGTTACTCCAAGATCCTTTTCTCTGACCTCACCTTGCGCATCTCCATTCAGAAGGAAAAAGCGCCCTCCTGGTCCTCGAACATGACTTATGAGGGAAGGTTGAAAGAACTGAGCATGTTTAATTTTGAGAAAAGAGTGAGTGGGGAACTGAGAACAGTCTTCAAATATGTCAAGGGTTGTTATAAGAGAGCAGTGATTAATTGTTCGTCGTGTCCACTGAAGGTAGGAGGAGAAGTAATTGGCTTGATCTGCTGCAAGGGAGGTTGAGGGTGGGTAATACAAAAACCTTTCCAGCGATAAGGATAGGGGAGTGCTGGAATGGATTACAAAGAGAGGTGGTGGAATTCTTGTACCAGGAGGGTTTAAGAACAGGTCAGACAAACTTCTGGCACCTGATCCTGCCGCAGGGTGATGGGAATGGAGTAGATGACTTCTTGAGGTCCCTTCCAGCCTATATTAGAAGATTTTAGGATTCATTGCCTTAGCCCTTCGCTTTGATCACGTCTCCTGGTGGAGAATTCGGATCTTTTTTGTGGATGGGCTGCGCGGGTACAAATTTTGTTCCTAGAGCCCTGAAAATCTGCAGATATCCATGGACCATTTTTGCGGATCGCAGATCGGATGCGGATATAAATTTTGTATCCATGCAGGGCTCTACCTGTCGTACTTCTGTCTATACCTACAACTTAAATCTATTTCGTACACAGTGACTACATCTGAAATAACATATGAGATCACCATAACAATAATCAGTGAATGATAAAACGAACTAATTGGCTCCATGAACCACGGAGACTCTTCCTTTTCCATCCCCACCTGCAAGAGCCGCCGTCTCTCTTCTCTGTATGTTCTTTGGATCTTCGAATTTGTCCCTCCTGAAGTCACATGGCCTGATACTTATTTTTCACATTCTCCTTTGGCAGAAGAATTGGGCTGTGGCTCTTGAACTACACCATCTAATTTGCCAGCTTTCTCCACACACAGTGTTTTTTATGCTCCCTCCCTTTATACCTGACTCACTAGGTTCCCTAATGCCGCAGGATGTGCTTTCCTGACATCTAATGCTGCTGAGATCCTGCCTTCAGTGATATCCCTGCCCTTCCTGGTCCTTACTCCACTGAACCTCCCCAGCCCATGCTTCCTGTTCCCAGCTTCCCCTGGACTCTCTCTTTGGCTCTGGACCTGTCTGTCAGCAAGAAGCAGTGCCAGGGACACTTGCCCTCTGTCTGGAGTCTTCACTTTCTGGGAAATGCAGTTCCAGTCTCTGTTTTTTAGGAGCCTCTTTGATAATGAGTGTCTGGCTGTGTGTGTTCCCAGCAAAAATGGGGATAGTTAAATCCCTCCTAAGCAGAGTGTTGTGCACCTTTGAGCACCTGGGGAGCTGGCCCTGCGATTTTATTGTTTAAAATGGACTGGGGTTAAACTAATAGAATGTTTTTATGATGATAAATGGCCTATGAATTCCCCTGATCTCCTTTGTTTTCTTTCCCTTGAGCAGGGTTTCCAGTTTCCCAACCCTCTGTGATCTTCCAGCTGGAAGGAGGGGAAGAGCCCTGGGTCTTGGATCTCCTTGGTTCAGTGAAAAGCGAGATCCTAGGAAGTCCCTGCACAGGTGAGGAAACCAACCCATCAACTGTAAGTGCCTGAGAGAACCCGCTGGGATTCCCCACACAGACTCTGTGAGCTCAGGACAGTCCCCAGAAGATCTCACTCCTGGCTTCCTACAGATGATAATTGAAAACCTTGGCTGGAGCTCCCTCCCTTCCTACTGAGTGTTTGGATGGGATGTGGGCAGGGCCGGCCTTGGGGAAATGGCACCCTGGGCAAACTTGCATTTTGGTGACCCTGGCTCCCATGGGCTCCTTAGGCAACCCACGTTCCCTTCCCCCCAACCTCTGCACTGTGTCCCTTTGCCCCAAATGCCAGCTCCCCCTCCTGCACCCCTAATCCCTACACCCCTTCATTCCTAACCTCTGCCCCCCTCGTGTACCCCAATACCTGCCCCCTCCTGAGCCCCTAACCCCTGCACTGTGCCCCCTTCACCCCAGCCCTTGCACTCCACTCCTGTGCCGCAATCATTAATGATCTGGAGGATGGCGTGGACTGCACTCTCAGCAAGTTTGCAGATGACACTAAACTGGGAAGAGTGGTAGATACGCTGGAGGGTAGGGATAGGATACAGAGGGACCTATACAAATTAGAGGATTGGATCAAAAGAAACCTGATGAGGTTCAACAAGGACAAATGCAGAGTCCAGCACTTAAGACAGAAGAATGCCATTCACTGTTAACAGACTAGGGACCGAATGGCTAGGAAGCAGTTCTTCAGAAAAGGACCTAGGGGTTACAGTGGATGAGAAGCTGGCTGAGTCAACAGTGTGCCCTTGTTGCCAAGAAGGCTAACGGCATTTTGGGCCGTATAAATAGGGGCATTGCCAGCAGATCGAGGGACATGATCGTTCCCCTCTATTCGACATTGGTGAGGCCTCATCTGGAGTACTGTGTCCAGTTTTGGGCCCCATACTACAAGAAGGATGTGGAAAAATTGGAAAGAGTCCAGCAGAAGGCAACAAAAAATGATTAGTGGGCTGGAGCACATGACTTAGGAGGAGAGGCTGAGGGAACTAGAATTGTTTAGTCTGCAGAAGAGAAGACTGAGGGGGGATTTGATCGCTGCTTTCAACTACCTGAAAGGGGGTTCCAAAGAGGATGGATCTAGACTGTTCTCAGAGGTAGCGGATGACAGAACAAGGAGCAATGACCTCAAGTTGCAGTGGGGAAGGACTAGGTTGGATACTAGGAAAAACCATTTCACTAGTAGAGTGGTGAAGCACTGGAATGGGTTACCTAGGGAGGTGGAGTCTCCTTCCTTAGAGGTTTTTAAGGCCCGGCTTGACAAAGCCCTGGCTGGGATGATTTAGTTGGGAATTGGTCCTGCTTTGAGCAGGAGGGTGGACTAGATACATCCTGAGGTCCCTTCCAACCCTGATATTTTATGGTTCTATGCACCCCTTCCCTGCTACCCCCTGCACCACTCTCCTGTGCCCTCAACCCCTGCACTGTGCCCCCTTTGCCTCTAACCCCGGCATCCCCCTCCTGCACCCAAGTGGGGAACCTGACCTGGATGCACAAAGCAGCTGGCATTGCTGCTCGCTCCCCCACTGGACTGCTGCTCCCCCGCCCCACACAGCCCTGGGGGGCTGGGAGAGGGGAGCAAGGAGCGACGTCAGGGCTTCCTGCACCCAGGTCGCTTTCCCTGCAGGCTGTGTAAGGGGAGGGCAGGAGAGCAGCTGCTCCTGATGTCTCAGCATAGCCCAGGTGTGGAAGTGACCTGGATGCAGGGAGCCCTGGTCTGTGTGTGTGTTGAGGGGAGTGTGTAAAGGAGAGAGAGAGAGAGAGAGATGTCTCTTTAAGAAAGTTCCCAGGGTCAGGAGCCTGAACTAGGCTTGGTCAGACACAAGCAGCTACCAGCAGCTCCGGCCCCAGAGAGGCAGCAGCACACGCAGATTCCCCCTGTCCCGTCACCCCAGCTCAGTGGAAATCAGGTACCTGGGTGGGGGGGAGGGGATCACCCCGCCATCAATCAGCACCTCCCTCCTGCAGAGCAGTCAGGAGGATGCTCCCAGTTGGGGGTGGACGGGGTGACTCCGGGGGTGAACGGGGGGTTGGGGGGACAGGAACAGCAGCAGCTGCACACGTGGAGCAGGGCGGAGAGGGGCCCCTCTGCTCCGGAGCAGTCACCTGGCTCTGACGGCTGGTCGTCCAATTTTCCCCTGCAGCTCAGGTCTATCCCACTCCCCCACGCAGCTGCTTATCTGCCTCCCTGTGCCGCTTTCATCAGCCCAGCGAGCCTCTCGGCAGCAGGTCAGGTGGGAATCCAAACCCTGCGCCCGGCACCCCCTTGGGTGGGGCACCCGTACGGCCCCCCCCTAAAGGCCGGTCCTGGGTGGGGAGCAGAATTGATCCCCTCCACTGTCCCCTGTGGGGAAGAGTTTGGGGGAGTTGAGTCCCTGATTTTTATTTTCTGTCTCTCCAGCACTTACTTGGGTTTGTTCTCTGCCTTTCCATCCCCAATTCTGAGATTTCTCCTCTCTTCTAGCAGGTGATGGGGTGGTGAGGGAGAGCGAGGAGCAGAATCCTCACCAGGAAGATGCTGAGCTCGCCGAAGCGCAAGGGGAATTACTGTGAAGAGCCAAAGGGAGTGTGTCCAGCCCCCATGAGCAGGGAAAAGCTGGTGAAAATTACCACAGACCAGAGAGAGAGCAGGGAAACCACTCAGAGGAGAGAGTGGATGAACCCATTAATTGTCAGGGAACTCACAGGGACCTCAAGGAAACTACGTCCCAGGAGAAAATCCTCACGGAAAAGCGAGAGACTACGTGTAGTGAGTGTGGGAAAAACTTCCATTACCGCTCAGCCCTTATTCGACATGAGATAATCCACACGAAAGAGAGACCCTACGAATGCTGTGAGTGTGGGAAAAGCTTCAATCGTACCTCAGCCCTTAGTAGGCATCAGCGAATACACAGAGGAGAAAGACCCTATGAATGCTGTGAGTGCGGGAAAAGCTTCACTCAGAGATATACCCTTAACTCTCATCAGACAACGCACACGGGAGAGAAACCCTACGAATGTTGCGAGTGTGGAAAAAGCTTCTCTCGGAGCTCACACCTTACTATGCATCAGAGGATCCACACAGGAGAGAGACCCTATGAATGCCGTGAGTGCGGGAAAAGTTTCAGTCACCTCTTCTCTCTTATCTCTCACCAGAGAGTCCACACCGAAGAGAGACCATATGAATGCAGTGAGTGCGGGAAAAGCTTCTCTCGGAGCTCAACCCTTGTTACACATTACAGAGTCCACACCGGAGAGAGACCCTATGAATGCTGCGAGTGTGGGAAAAGCTTTACTCATAGTTCAGGCCTTTCTAAACATCAGAGAATCCGTAAAGGAGATAAACTTCATAAAAACCTTCTCTAGAGCTGTCAGGAGATTTTTTCTTTAATTCTTTTGACAGTTCCCAAGTAGTGAGTGTTAAGGCTGTTTGCATCTTTTGCACACTGTAGTTCCTCAGCTCCCACACATGAGCTTTTGAAGCTCGCCCATCTTTGGGGTGGATCCTGTGGTCCTTTGTATCAACTCCATTGTCCTGCGAGTCATTGGAGTGTGTGTCCTTTCTACCAGGAATGTCATCACCCCAGGTGGGGGAGATGGGGGGTGTCTTCAACCAGCTACGTTGAGATAAAATCTACCTGGGTCTCCTCACTGTGGTTGTCATGGAGTTAGCTAGCTTGAGTTCACTTTCCTGATGTAAAAAGAGAACTATTCTTGCACTAAAGACATGGGCCATGGATAGTCGGTGGAGTTATCATGCACATTTCCTCCTGTCTGAGCTAACCATCATCACATTTCCTTTTCTAAACAAACCTGGAGATTCACATTTATAGTTCTCCTCCCAGTGCAAAGTTAGTGTTAGAGACGTCAAGTTCCTCTTTGAGGAGACATTGTCTCATTCCCAGTTGTTCTCACATTACCCTGGATTGTGCAGAACAGCAGTTATTTTATTGACTTTTTTTCTCAATTAAAATATATTTAAATATGAAGAAGAGCTGGAGCAGTGTCAGGGAAATAAGGGTCATTTTAGGCTCTGTGACACTGGAAGGAGATGGGGCTACTCAGACATTCCATCCTTCCCCATCACCCCAGAACTGTTACCTTGTGCCTGAGCCATGCACAGTTCACCCCTTCGTATTCCTTCGCTTCCCAACGTGTCTGGTGGGGTCATGTTCTTGGCTGTCCATGCTTGGGAATGGTGCTTGTACACGTCTTTGATCCTAAATCAGAATCAGTCTGGCAGGAGATGAAAGTGTCAGACTTGGAAGGGGATTTCAAATGGATCCCAAGCACCGTTCAAATCCCCTTTTCCCTCAATGGCAAAGCTGCTTCTGGGAAGGTCGGCTGTTTTTTATCCCGTTATGAAGGCGCTAAAACTCCTGTAAATAACACTAATGAGAGAGGTATCAGAGGGGTAGCCGTGTTAGTCTGGATCTATAAAAGCAGCAAAGAATCCTGTGGCACCTTATAGACTATCAGACTTTTGGAGCATGAGCTTTCGTGGGTGAATACCTGCTTTGTCGGATGCATGAGAAAGCGCTGGTTGAAGCAGGTTTCAGTGGATCATGGGAGAATCTCTCATCCTGATTCTGAGACATCAGATGTAACCTAGTCTGGAATTTCACTTTTAAATTAAAATGAAAGTGTCTTCTACCTCTCTGATATGGGTTTTCTATCTTTCATGAAGGCTCCTTGGTCATATAACTGCATATTAGTTTTGTTTGACAGAATGTAGCTCAGATTTTTTGGGAAATTTCAGACAAATTACCATTTTTTTTACTTCAGGTTTGTTTCCCCCCCCTATCCCTGCATGATGACATGGAGAAAATTCAAATGCAGTTCAGTCAACAGGAGGGAATACTCCAAGCTGTTGGACATATTATCAAAGAAACAGTTGTGAAAGTAGAATGAATTATATTACAAAAATAGATAGGATTAAAGAAACGCTGGAATGCTGGAGTCCAGGTGTCAGGAATACAGACATTAACATAGAACAATTGCACCGTTTAAGGGCAATTGGTGAAGCATTAGCCTTAGATCGATAGGAGTTAGTAAGGAAGTAGAATATGCATGCTATGCCCCAGGTGAATTTTGCTGTTTTTCTCTCTTTGTCCCTTTGTTTAATTCCCGCTCTTTTATCTGTATAAATAAGACTGTTTGGGTCTTGCATGGCCACTCACATTATCTGGGTGTTGTTGGCGGAGCGCTGCGCTAATAAAAACAGAGTGGTCTGACAAATTGTGAGTCTTGATTCTAACTTTGACACAGTCGTATGTTTAAATCTCCACTCTGAAAAGGTGAACAGCAGCAGACCCCAAATGGGTGCAACTGACCGAAGTAAGTGCACATGGTCACAGGGTAGTTCAGTTAAGTCAATATTGTCTCAGATGATCCAGGGATAGAATTCCACAGCAAGTGATTCGGAACTAGGAAAACGCCCAGGTATTTGGTTCCCAAGATATTTGTGACCCAGTCCCTACAGGAGGTTACTCCTGAAGAGATCTCCTAGCTAATCCCAACATTTGGGAAATGCTGTCTGTGATGAGGTGCATCCACCCTGACCTGGCACTGCTAGGGTTAACTGCGCCATGTGGGCTGAAGAGGCCACACTCCCTCACCCTCTCTGGGCATGCGCTGACTGGAGATGGAGTATAAACGGGAGCAGCTCAGCCTGGGCGGACTGGGAACAAACCTATGTTGCTGGCACAGGGGGGCGGGGGGAGAGCCCAGGGCTGGGGTGGCAGGGGGCTGTGGGGGTGGGGGGAAGCCCAGGGCTCAGCAGGCTCCTCTGGCGGGGGACCCCAGGGCTGAGGGTGGGGGCAGCCAAAATTTTTTTTGCTTGGAACGGCAAAAAAACCTAGAGCCGACCCTGCCTCCATGCACTGTGAGGTAGGTATGAGCAGATCATTATTATCCCTACTTGAAAGAGGGAGAAGCTAAGGCTGAGAAAGGAGAATTGACTTGTCTTAGGTCACACACCCAGCGGCGGAGTTGGGAATAGAAGCCAAGAGCCCTGATTTTCAAACTTACCATCAGATCTTGAATTTCAGACAGTGAATGACCTGAATAAAGTGCTCTGATGAACTCCAGACCAACAACAGTGATAGTAATTATTCAGCAAGTATTTGGGCAGTTCACGATTCTCTCTAACGTTGCAGTTCTCCTCAGAGACCATTAATGCAGAGAAGCAGCAAAATTCATCAAACATAGAACTGGTTCTGACTTATTTCCTTGCTCTTAAAAGAGAACACAAAGGATCTGAGTCTCCTCCCTGTCAATAACCCCCTGCTCAGCCAATCAGGGTAGAGACTGAGGATGGGAGGCTGAGGGTTCTCACCAGCGAGCCCAAAGGATGGCCCAGGTCACTGATGGGATCACTGCCCAAGCACTATTTCAGCCCCATATTTTTGGGTGGACCTCCCACGGTGGGAGCTGCAGAGCACTGCCCCGCAACACACACACGCGCGCACGCACACACACACCCTCCTGGTGTTGGGAGGGGAACAGGTAAAAGGACAAAGGAAGCAAGAGAAAAAGAGGAGGGAGGAAGAGGGGAAGCAAAAAAGAACAAACCCCAATGTCCCCAGTGATTCTAAAGGACAAAATCCCAGGTGCAGAATAAAGTTCTGCCTCCTTAAGCTCGTGTCTTCCATGCCTAGAATTCAACTGTCACCAGCTGGATCAGACTGAACAGGTTTCAAACCTCCAGGAGGCTCTTACCTTCTAAACAGGGACGGCTGTTTTCTAGTAAAATCACTAAAAGGGAAGGAGAAAACTCGAAAGAGGTTCCTCCTGGCGCTCATGTCCGTGAACCCGAATACTCTCTCAGTCCTCAAAGAGAGACCTGGAGAAGGAGACTTGCTGAAGCAAAACCACAGGGGTCTCTGAGGTTTCCCTGGCCCCTGTCCTGCCTCCCTGATGTCAGCATCTCTCTGTGAGGTCACCACCTCCCCACCACCTCTGACCAATAGGCTGAGGTCCTGCAAAAGCCCTTTGTGATGTCACTGCCACACCCCTCCCTTGCTGTGCTAATGTCCTGCCCCTGCCTAGGCACTTTGCAGGTTTGAGCTACTCCCTGTGGATCACCCCACTCAAGGAGCGTTCGTTCTAGGCAGCAAGCCGGCTAGACAGGGAAACATCAGACACTGCTCCCAATGCTACACTCAGTTTTTTCAGAAATTAGTCGACTTTATGGCCAGAAGAGACCATTAGAGCATCTAATCTGACCCTCTGCATATCACAGGCCTCCTGTAGGACACAATAGCTACTTTTGAAGCAAACACATTCCAGAAAGGCATCTAGTCTTCATTAAATGACATCAGGAGATGGAGAATCCACCACTTTCCTTTGTAGTTTTTACTTGTGGTGAATAATCCTCGCTGTTTGATTTTTTGTGCCTTAGTTGTAATATGAATTTGTCTTTCTTCACCTTCCAGCCATTGGGTCTTCTTATGCCTTTCTTTGCTAGATTGATGATGTTTGTCCATCGTTTTCGAAGAAGACCTTAACATCTATCAGGTTGTGAGCTGTCCACGGTGCGTCCGCAAATGGCTGGTAAGGCCAATACGGGCACGGAATGTTCTGCCACATGTCGGGCAGACATGTGTGGGCACCACAGTTGCAACATTTGCAGCTCTGGGTTTACGGAGTGCTCGCTTCTCTTGTGCTAGGGTTATCCTTCTGGCTTCAGATGTTTGGCAGCCTTGGTGGATCAGCGTACGCCATGTTGATCGGTCTTGTGCCAGGGTTTCCCAGGAGGTGATGTCGATATCCAGGGACTTAAGAGAGGCTTTCAGCGTATCTATGTATTGCTTCTTTTTCCCCTGTGTGATCGCTTTCCTTGAGACAGCTCACCATAGAAGAGCTGTTTGGGGATGCGGTGGTCTGGCATCCTTGCAACATGGCCTGCCCAGCGTGTCTGGGCTTTCATAAGCAGAGTGTAAACTGATGGCAGGCCTGCTCTGGAAAGGACTTCTGTGTCAGGCACCTTATCCTGCCACCGAATCCTCAGAAGTCTGCGGAGGCAAGTCGTGTGGAAGTGGTTCAATTGCCTAGCATGCCTCCTGTATACAGTCCAGGTCTCACTGGCATACATCAAGGTAGTTAGCACTACTGCTCGGTAGACTTTAAGCTTTGTAGCAAGGCTTATTCCACGGCGGTCCCACACGTTGGTCAGCAGTCCGCCGAATGCAGAGCTTGCCTTGGCGATTCTGCAGTTGACCTCGATGTCAATTGTCACTGTGCGGGAGAGATTAAAGAGCTAGATTAAAGAGCCCTTAAATACCCAATCTTTTCTCTCCATTAAGGCACTTCAATTAAGTCACCTTTCAATCTTCTTTTGATAAGCTAATCAGGTTGAGCTCTTTCAATAGCTCACTAGAAGGTATTTTTTCCAGTCCTCAGAACATTAGGTGGCTCTTTGCTGCCCCAGCTCCAATTTCACAACATTTTTTTCAAATGAGGACACCAAAACTGGAGGCAGTATTCCGGTATCAGACTCACTGATGCTGTGTCACCTCCTGTGATGTTATTGACATAATCTGTAACTGTATAGATCACCCTTGCGACCACTGTTCTATATTTGCAGCCAATATTACAGAGAAGTGGTCGTGTAAGGGGTCTATGGAGAGGTTCTGATTGGCTGAATATAATGATGCTATCTCTAGATGTGTATCATTTTTGTGTAGTTGACATTATGAATATTGGCTCTATGCTGCCTGTATTTCAAACTTGTGCTCTGCTTCAGGGAATGATACCTTTGTTTAATTGATGAAAACATAAACTAGACACTTAGAGGATTGGAACTGATTTCAGCTGATGGACAGGTTTGCTAGGTTTTTATGCATTTGGACAGCAAAATGTTGAGTGTTCACATTCATTTCAAGCATCCTCGTATGGTGGAGCTCCTGAACATAATGGAGAATGAAATGAAATATTTTTTCTTTTATTTAAGAGGGCACCTGCGTTTGAACAAAGAACCATTTGATATGTAATCAAACACTCTACCACTGAGCTATACCCCCATTACAACAGGAGTATGGAATCGTGGTCTCCAGGACTTTGAAGGACAGACCCTGCTTCATCGAGCTCCTTTGCCATTCCCAGACCACAGGTGGTTTTAAAAATGGGGTTTGATTAAACTTCTTAAATGTGGTAAATACCACAGCTTGCACCCCCACCGATATAGCTTCTCCCCATGGCAGAGCTGCCACCTCCTGGGGAAGTGGATTGACTACACCAACAGGAAAACTCTCCCCCCTCAGCATGGAGCAGTGGTTCTCAAGCTATGGGTCAGGACTGCAAAGTGGGTCGTGACCCCGTTTTAATGGGGTCACCAGGGGTGGCATTAGACTTGTTGGGTCCTGGGGCTGAAGCCAAAAGTCTGAGTCTCCCCCACCCAGGGCTGAATCCCTCAGGCTTTGGTGTTTCCTCCCCCTGGGGCTCAGTCTTTGGCACTCTCCCTACCCCCCGAGTGGAGGGGCTTGGTCCCTCTTTCCAGGGCTACATATTAAGTTATTTTGGCAGAAGGAGGTTGCAGTGAAAGGATGTTTGAGAAACCCTGGCATAGAGCATCTCCATTACTGAGCTGCAGCAGCACAGACTCACTGTTTGAAACATTGACCTGGCCTTAGCCTCTGAATATGTCTAGGCTTGGCTCCCTATGGCATTGTTGTGATCAGACCCTGAAAGTACAGCCATGGAGACACCACACACCAGCCTTGCCTAGCTGGCAAGGATCAAACCTTCACAGAAAGACACCCATAGTTTTCTAGCCCAGCTAACTAAGGCCTCAGCCACAACCAGTTAACAGAGGGGCCTTTCTACACTCTGGTTCTGTTCTCACTGAAGGGTCATTACAAATTGTTTGCTCAGACCAGCTTCCCCAGCACACTCACTGCTGTGCAGCTCTGTACGTGTGGCCATGGCTGAACAGCAAGAATTCCTGCCCATTTCCCTACTGGCTGGAGCATGATTAGAGTGTGTTTGTGGTTAATGATGTTGCTGTAGATTGTTCATTCCCTGCTTTGGCAATTCAGACAGTCCCTTTTCCCGTTGTATCGCCAGCACCTCTGAGAGGCCAATACCAGAGGCAGGTTTTCTCTGGGCATTGAGATTTTGGAGGGTGTTGGTGGCTCCTTTCTTTCCTCACCATGGAGAAACTCAGCTTTTTATTCTGTCCTTGATGACTCATGGAATAACAACAGCAGCATGTAGAGGAGAGTGAATATCTCATTGCCAGGGGGAAGGTGGACGCATTCCCTCTGTCTGACCAGTGCCATTGCGGGAGAGAAGGTTTCAGTGGAATCGAATGCCCTGGCTCAGACAATAGACACAGGGAGGTTTTGCTGTTCATGGATCTGTGCAAAGGAAATTGTGTGTCTGTGTGAAAATGAGGAGGGATATGAAATGCCCACGTGGTGGTGCCTAAGGCAAAAGGGAACCCTAGAGGATTAGAACAGGATAAGTTCTCAAGCAAGACGTTTCTTACTTTGCCCATCTGTTAGTTTTGATGATTATCGATGGAAAGATTTTGACATTGGGTCGTGTGTTTACACAGAAATTGACATTTACCAACAAATACGTAATTCTTCCAAGCCTGCCTAGTCTGCTGGTGGTGAGTTTAGAGGGACACACTCACTCTTCCCACCCCCCATGCCAGGCCTGTGCTCTCCAGAATGTCAACTTCCCACAGAGCTGGGATCCTTCCCTCATCTCCCCCCAGACCACTGCCCCACCCCCACTTCTGGGGTCCCCTCCCAACACTGTCCAACTCCCCTGCTGGCAGGATCCCTTCCCATTCCTTCCATTTCCTGCCTCCCCTCTGAGCAAAAGCTCTCCATTGTTCCCACACTGGGAATTGAACCCAGGCCGCCTGTGTGAAAACCAGGAATCCAGATCACAAGACCATATGGGACTTGTATAGTCAATAGCACATTTACACATTCACACCCAACAATTAAAAGTAGCCATTCAAAAAAACTTCAAAATCAGACTTCAAAGAGAAATTGCAGAGTTGCAATTGATTTGCAAACTTAACACCATTAATTTGAGCTTGACTAAGGACTGGGAGTAGCTGGCTCACGACAAAAGCAATTTTCCCTCTC
>RQSS01038715.1:0-28623 GCA_003846335.1 Cuora mccordi | reverse complement strand
GATTGAGACCATTGTTAATCCAGAGTCACTGTATGGAAAGACAAGGAATGACTCCGGATCGACAGTGGGGCGAATGAGAATAGCAATTCTCCCTGTGAGGAGGGCCTCCCATTAGCTGCTCTCCCCAGAGAGCTAAAGGAGGGAAGCTGCTCAAACGCTCTGTCCCTCTCTGCTCAGGATATTGGGGTTCAGCTTCCTGGGTCAGACGCTGCAGCCTCCATTGTGATCTGGGAGACCAGGCTTAGCAGCTGCTGCTCCACCAGTGGGGGTTCTGTGCTGGGAAGTGACCTTAATTAAAGCTGCTTCTCTGCCTGGCCCAGGGGATGACTTTCTCCAGCTGGTCCTAGCCTCCTAGGGCAGCCCTGGGCCCTGTTAATACTAAATTCTGAGCCAGAGTCTGCAGGTAACTGACAGACCTCAGTGAAAGTGCTGGGGACTGGCAAGAAAGTGACTCTGCACAAACAGCCCCTCCTCATTTCTCCTCCCAGTAGCAATTGCCAGGAGAAAATCCAGCCCTGGGAAAGCAAAGCCCCAGGAATGGGACTGTCCCAGCCGGAGGGGCAGGGAGAGAGGACAGAGGAAGGAGAGACTGAAAGGGGCAGTGGTAGAAATGAGCGGGGAGAGATTTCCAGCTCTCTAGTCCACCCAGACACATGTATTGCTGCATCCCTGGGCAGAACCACTTTCCAGTGAACAAAACAAGGATCAGGGAGAGGAAAAGCCAGTTCCTGACTCCATATTCCCTCTGCTGGGGTGTGGCTGCCGTGGGGTCAGTGTCCGAGGGAATCCCCCACTGTGACTCGTTTGGTTCTGCTCTTTTCTAGCCTTGTGTTCAGAGACTTTGTTACGGGGTGAGGGGAGGCAGAAAGGAGGTTAAAAATGTGTCTGGGCTTAGCCTGGCAGCAGGGGCCAGGTCAACATTGTAATAAACAGACTGAGCATTTCCCAGCATGGCAGAATCTAGGGTGTCTGTGTGCAGGGAAAGGGCCTGGGGGAATTCTGATGTGAAATTAAATAAAACCGGTTCTGAAATGCCCACAACTGCCCTTCTCCCCAGACAGGCTCCAGAATGGCGTCCATGTTTTGCTCCAGCTCATCCCAGCCTGGCGTGGGACAGAGAAGAGAAATGGCTGCAGTGGAGCCAACTCAGGTAGAGATTATCGGGGGGTTGCTGGTGGGTTCCTGCTGGAGGAGAGGGAGAGCAAATACACCGGAGATGGGAAGGTTTGCACAGTCTGGTTTGGAGGTTGGAGCGGGGCAGGAAATTCACAGGTTGGGGAAAGGAGGAGGCCAGGGTGTGGCAAACCTGCTGGGAGTTATTTATTAAGTGGCCTAGATTCTAGGAACAGACCCAGGAGGTTGGGAGGTGGAAATGCCCTAATTTGTGAAGAAAGAAAATAGCCCACCTACATGGAGCTGGTAAAACTGACCAGACTCCCAGTGCTGGAGCCTGAGCTCACTAACCAGCGGCTGCTGTGAGCTGTGAAGGGGGCACCCAGGTTTATTGGAGCAGCCTCTCCCTTCATATCCCGCTCCTCACAATGAGGAAGTTATTGGGCTTCCTACCAGGCAGCTGTCCCTGGACCCTGCTAGGGGCTCCGTCTCCTGTATCAGTCGGTGGCTAGTAGGGGTGTGATGGATCTGCTGGGAGAGACAAGGGGCTCTCTCTTCGTCCCCTCACCCTGGTATTTGTTGGATACTCTGAGCGGGGTCGGGGTGGGATTCTGTTGACTGCGATCCACCCAGAGCTTCCATTTGATTGGCTCCTCTCTGCCACAAATAGTGGGGCTGTGAGTGGGGAAAGAGGTCCTGAGTGTTGGACTCTTACTGTTTGAGGGGACGGTGACCTTCGAGGAGGTGGCTGTGCATTTCACCAGGGAAGAGTGGGCTCTGCTGGACCCCGCTCAGAGAGCCCTCTACTGGGATGTCATGCAGGAGAACTATGACACGGTGACCTCGCTGGGTAAGGGTTTCTGTCCCCTCGGTTCTTGGAAGGGGAAATGAACAGATAAGGTTCACGCCAGCCCCACAATGCCACCTCTACTCTGTCCTGTTTCAGCATCACCCCAATATGCCAGTGACACACACACACACTACCAGAGACCCTCACCTGCTGCAGAACACTTTGGGAACAGAGCACAGGAGCCGTATAGCACAGTGTCAAATAGCTCCTGTTTCCTCAAGTGAAACTGGGGGTTAGGTCTGGCATAACTGTTCCATACCCCTAATCATTTTTGTTGCCCTTTTCTGGACCTTTTCCAATTCCAATATATCTTTTTTTGAGATGGGGCAACAACATCTTCATGCAGTATTCAAGATGTGGGTGTATCATGGATTCATTTGCTGTTTTTACAAATATGATATATGATATATTCTGTCGTATCTATCCCTTTCTTAATTATTTCCAACATTGCTCGCTTTTTTTCACTGCTGCTGCACATTGAGTGGATGTTTTCAGAGAACTATCCACAGTGTCTCCAAGAGCCATCTCATGAGTGGAAACAGCTAATGTAGACCCCATCATTCTGTATGTATAGTTGGGATTATGTTTTCCAGTGGGCTGCACTATGTGCTATCCTGACATCTGGTACTGCTGAAATCCTGCATTCAGTGATATCCCTGCCCTTCCTGTTCCCTTTCTCCACTGATCCCCACCAGCCCATGCTTCCTGTTCCCAGCTTCCCCAGGACTCTCTCACTGTCTCTGAACCTCTCTGTCAGCAAGAAGCAGTACCAGGGAGACTTGCCCTCTCTCTGGAGTCTTCGATGTCTGGGACATGGATTTACTTTCTCTGTGTTTAAGAGGCTCTGTCATAATGAGGGTCTGTGACATTACCTAGAGTACAATCTGGACTGTTAAATAGCTGTGTTCCCTCAGTTCTCCAACCTGGGATGCCTTTTCCACTGTTTTCCCGCGAGAACAGCCCCTCTTGGCCAATTAACACACAGTCTCCAGCATGTAACTCGCTCCCTGCTACACAGTATTGAGTGCTGCTAGACAGCCACTCATGAATTACACCTCAGGAGAAAACCAGGGCCGCCCAGAGGGGGGGACAAAGGGGGCAATTTGCCCCGGGCTCCGCAGGGGCCCCCAAGAGAACAGCGGAGGCTCCTGCCTCCGCCCCTCTCCTGGAGCCGAGTCTCTGCCGGGGCCACTGAGCCCCGCCCCGCTCAGAGCAGTGTGGGGAGGGGCGGGGCTGGGAGCTCCGGGCTGAGCTCAGCTGCCTCTGCTCAGCGTGGAGCTCGCAGCCCCGCCCCCTCACCACGTGGCTCTGAGCGGGGCGGGGCTCAGGCCCAGCTGGAGGCACGCTGCAGCTGTTCAGTTGAGGCTCTGGGTGAGGAGGGAGCCGGGGGTAAGAGGCTGGGGCCAGGGGGGTTGGCTAAGGGACAGGGAGTCCTGGGGACAGTCAGGGCACAGGGAGGGGGCAGAGGTTGGGGGGCTGGGCAGGGAATGGGGGGGTGGATTTTGGGTGTTCGGGGGGGGGTGGCTAGGGGTTGGGGCAGACAGGGAGCAGGGGTGGGGTCCCAGGGTAGTGGTTGGTGGGGTGGGGGGTCTCTGGGGGACGGTGAGGGGACAAGGAGCAGGATGGGTCAGGGATTCTGAGGGGGGCAGTCGGGGGCAGGGAGTGGGGGTCAGATAGGGGGCAGGGCCAGGCTGTTTGGGAGGCACAGCCTTCCCCACCCTAAAGCTCCTTCGGCAGTTTGAGGCCTGCAGAAGAGCCAAGCTGTGAGCTTTTCCATTCGGGCTATGTAGCAGGGTGGATCCCTGCTCTGGCCCTGAAGGGGTTAAAAACAGCCCTGGGAAGGGGCCGAGGCTGGAGAAAGCAGCCTTTAGGCTGGGCTGCTTGGGGAAGTGGCTGCAGCTGGGGCCATGCCCCAAACTGAGCCACAGGGCCTTATAAGAAGGCCAGGGAAGCCAGAAGCACAGACAGAGAGAGACTGGCCTGGTTGCAGGGAGCTTGAGACTGGATACCTGAGTGAAGCAGGGCTGGGGACAGGTTGAGGAGCTGGGGAGCTCCAGCCTGGAAAGCCCCAGGCTGCGGCCTAGCGAAGGGCTAACAGGTACTGGGGGTTGCAGAGGGCAGCCCAGGGGTAGGCCAAGGCAGCAGGTCCAAACCCTCCTTGCCACTGATGAGTAGGCTGATACTGCAGTTTGCCCCAGGGCGTGGGGCTAGACAATGACTGGCAGCAGCCATACACTGAGGCAAGGTGGGGATAGAGGGTGGGGGTTCCTCAAGGAGGGGAGACCCTAAGAGAAAGGGGTTACTGCCAGGGGGCAGCACCCCCATGTAAAAGGGCACCGGGTCCAGGGAGGGACACAGGGGCCTGAGGACAGGCGGATCACCAGCCTGCAGAGGGCGCTCTGTGCTGGAACAGAGCTAATTCCCAGAGTCACCAGCAGGAGGTGCCGCAGGGGTGAGTCCAACCTGTCTACAGCTGCCATCCCTTTCACTTCTCCAATGCCAAATTATAGTGTATATGTAATTTCAGTGCCACAGGGAGATTCATGTCAGGGGAGGGTAGTAGCTTCATTTAAAATTAGCCACTGGGGGGACGGATCACATCAGAAGAGCAATATCCTTCCCAACCCTACCAAGGAATACGCCCCTCCCCTGCATTCTCTGAGGCTTCAGAGGGGTTAATTCAGTGGTTCTCAAACTTTTGTCCTGGTGACCCTTTCACATACCAAACCTCTGATGTGCCCCCCCCTTTATAAATTGAAAACACTTTTTTATATATTTAACACTATTATAAATGCTGGAGGCAAAGCGGGGTTTGAGGTGGAGGCTGACAGCTCACGACTCCCAGTAATAACCTTGTGACCTCCTGAGGGATCCTGACCTCCAGTTTGAGAACCCCTGGATTAATTTAATTTTAGCACCCTGTGTCCATTCACATGCATGTGCTATTTGGAGCATTTCAGTTTTGACAACATAGGCTCATCCCAGATTCTGGAACAAGCTCAAATGCTCAGTTTGTGGAGTATGTACATAAGCTATAGTAAAGAAAAACCCACAGTAACCGTCTCCAGTTTGTGAGGGACCACATGGAGCCAGTCTCTAGGAAACAGATAAATGCATGGAGATTAAGTCCATTAATGGCTATTAGCCAGGATGGGTAAAGAATGGTGTCCCTAGCCTCTGTTTCTCAGATAGTGGAGATGGATGGCAGGAGCGAGATCACTTGACCATTACCTGATAGGTTCACTCCCTCTGGGGCACTTGGCATTGGCCATTGTCAGTAGACAGGATACTGGGCAGGATGGCCTTTGGTTTGACCCAGTATGTCTGTTCTTATGTTCTAACCTAAATGAACCCAAAGTTATGGAGACAGATATGAGTCAAGGAAGCCAGCAGAGTATCAGAAACCTGGAAAAATCTCTGCCTGGATTGGCTCAGGTGTTTGGTTACAAGCTGAGGTGGTTCAAAAGTTTCGGATTTTTTTTTTAAGCAGAATTTTTTTATTGTTTCTTTAAACAATCAAATACAGCAAGCAGCAAATATTTGGCCACACAGTTCTGAAACCTCAAACCATATTCAGGTTTTGGCAGACTAATTTCAGCTTTTCAATTAAAAAAACCACAACAAATTTTGAAGGAAAGCAGACATTGTCCGTGATTTTTTTTCTGCTTTTTAAAAACCCCTAGTTTTCGATCCAGAAAAAGTTTTGATGGAAAATATTTGTCCAACCCTTTTAATGAGCTTTATGCCTTTTAGCACTAGCTGATGCTGAGAACCGGTGATACCTTGTAAAGAAGTTTTCTCAAAACTGGGTTTGTGCCGAAATGCAGAAGGTTTATTTTTCCCAGGGACGCCTGTGGAGGGAAGCAAGTGGGGCAATTTGCCGTGGGCCCCACAAGGGCCCCCAGGAGAATATAGTATTGCAATTTTTTTATAGAAGGGGCCCCCAAAATTTCTTTGCCCCATGCCCCCTGAATTCTCTGGGCGGCCCTGGAAAAAACCAGCAAATTCTCAAGTGCCCAACTTTCCCCCAGAAATGTGCATCTTGCACTGTCCAGCACGCTACTGAACAATGCAAGCTCATATGAAGTCTGTCATTTCATCAGTGGAAAATGACATGCACCAGCTTGTTATCCCAAACGGAGTTTCCAACACACTTTAATCCAAACACACTGGTTAGATAAACAATAAACCAAGATTGTTAACTACCGAAAATTAAAACTAGGCCCAGCCCATGAAAGGGGCACTCCCAGGAGAGACTGTATAAAGGCTGGAACATCAAACAACTTTGTAAACCTGAGAGAGCTGCCTTGGGGACAATGACAGGGAGAATCCCCCAAAGTGACTCTTTGGATTCTGCTCTTTTCTGGTCTCTGATTGTTCCTTCCAAAGTAGAGTACTTTGCACTTGTCCCTACTGAATTTCATCCTCTTTCCTTCAGCTCATTTCTCCAGTTTGTCCAGATCATTTTGAATTTTAATCCAATCCTCCAAAGCACTTACAACCCCCTCCAGCTTGGTATTGTCCACAAACTTGATAAGTGTAACAGAGAGACTGTTACTGGGAGGTTTCACCATGTCTCAGAGGGTTACACCCTGGTGGGAGGGCGGTAGGCCTGTACTGGGATAAGGTCACTCTGTGCTTCACAGTGTGGCAGAACCTAGAATGTCCATTAGCAGGGGAAAACCTGGGGGGAATCGGCTTGTGGAATGGACAAAAGCCCCATCTGAATTCTTACACCTTGCCCTTTTCACTCCAGCAGGCTACAGAATAACATCCATGGTTTGCTCCAGATCATCCCGTCCTCCCTGGGGGAAGGAAATGGCTGCAATGGAGCTGGCTCAGGTAAGGGATTCTCAGGGAGCTGGTGGTGGGTTCTGCTTGGAGGGAGAGGAGCAGTAAATACATAAGAGGGTGGGAATTGCTAGAGGTGGTGGGAGGCAGGAAATATCTTGGGTGGAGAAAGGGAGGGGACAGGATGTGACAAACCTGCTGACACTAGTGTAGTTTAGGGTGTGATGGGTTGTCACCCCCAGGGGGCAGTCTGGGAACCGCTGTGCCCTCTAACCCTCAAGCCAGGCTGGCCCTTCTCACACTGTTTTGCTGGAGATTCCGCCACTCTCTCCAGGCCCTGTTATCACCCAACATGACAGCAGGTGGCGCCATCCACCCAACTAAGCCACCTGAGTGCTTTACCTAAGCCGCTCAAGGAGAGAGAGAAAACAGCCAATTTCCCAGCTCCCCAGCCTTGCACACTTGCTGTAGTATAAATTCAGAATTATACCCTCTTATAGTGCACAGGGATCTCTATAATGTAGCTCATTAATATAGTTCGCCTTCCCCTCGATATGGAAAAGATGTGCACAGCGAGCTTGTGCTAACCCAGCTGAGATTTTCCCCAGACACTTCACTCAAAATACGCTGGTTAAGATAAAGCATAAAACAAGTTTATTAACTGCAGAAAGGTAGATTAATTGATTATAAGTGATGTGGCAAACCCAGGCCAAATGGCTACAAAGGGGGGGGGGTAGGAATTAGTCCCAGGGGGATTAAAAGGCTTCTCCCTATCCATTGAGGAGAGACAGCTGTGAGAAATTAGGTTCAGCTGGAACAGGGGTTATCAGGGAACTAATCTGGTTCAGCTGGCCCCAATTGCTGGTGACCTTTTTAAACCCTCCCTGGCAGGGAAACAGGGTGGGGAGTGAGAGAAGCAGAGAAGCTGCCAGCAAATAGGTGCAGCAAGGCTCTGCCCTCTTCCAGCAAGGAAGACTGCACTCTGTCCCCAGAAGGGGAGTAAAACAGCAAGGGGCTGACTGAGAGGAGGATCAGCCAGACCCTGCGTGACTGGGAAGGCTTTTACTTTGCCCAAGCCTGTGTCTCCAAGGCAAAAAGGGACTGAGCCAGCTGAGGAGAAGCAGGTACTTTGCCACAGTGATAACAAACAGATCAAAGCAGATTATTTAGCAAATACCGAAACTCAAACTAAGCCTAACATACTATCTGGATAGAATTTGAATTAGCAGTTTCTCACCCTGACTAATTGATACAAGCAGTCCACCAAGTTTCCATACACAAGCTAGAAATCCGTTTACCCTGGGACCAGCACTTCCCCCACTTCAGTGTTTGTTTCTTAGGTGTTTCCAGGAGTTCTCTTGTGTGGGGAATGAGACCAAGGGATGACTTCACACCCCACCTTATTTGCTTTTCCATATGGCGGGAACCCTGTGTTCCAAACTCAGTTCCCAGTCCAGTTTGTGGAAAAATACAGGTACTAAAATGGAGTTTAGTGTCATGTGGTCTGGTCACAGGCCCTGCTGCGTCATAGTATCCATGACTAATAGGCTGGCTGAAACATTCAGAGGAAGGCTAAGCTCTTCCACGGTCCATTGTCTTTGTTGATGAGCCATCAGGACTGTCTGGTTTCTTCAGTGTTCTACCTGAAAGGCTCGTTGTAGGTGTTACCCAGAGTAAGCACATTTGAAAGACAGATACAGAGTCAATATCCATAACTTCAGATACGAACATGATCTGTGCACACAAATAGGATAATCATATTCAGCAAATCATAACTTTTCCAGTGACACCACACATGATGCATCTTGTACAAAATACATCATAATTATGTCCTAATCATATTATAACCATACCACTATGCTGAATATGAGGGTGTAGTGTCAGATAGGGCCTAATTTCAAGGCACAGGAGTTGGGAATGGAACTTCCCCTCTTTGTGGAACAGGAAATAACCCTCCAGCCAGGGCTGGGACAACTTCCCAGACTCCCAGTGACGGAGCCTGAATCTACTGACACTTAATTAGTTACCACCAACCCCAATCATTGTGGCAACTGCAAACTTTATCAGTGATGATTTTATACTCTCTTCTAGGTCATGGGTAAGAATGTTAAATAGCACAGGGCCAAGAACCAATCCCTGCGGGAACCTGCTAGAAAGAAATCCACTCGACCCTGGTTCCCCATTTACTATCACAGTTTTTAATCTATTTAATGTATGCCATGTTTATTTTGTATCATTCTAGTTTTTTTAGTAAAAATATTGTGCTGATCAAGTCATATCCCTTACAGAAGTTTAGGTAAATTACATCAATACTATTAGCTGCAACCAAACTTTTGATCTCCTCCAGTAAGGATATCCCGTTAGTTTGATAGGCTCTATTTTCTCTAAACCTTTGTTAGTGGGCACTAATCATATTACCCTTCTTTGATTCTTTATTAATGAATGAAATCCAGTATTGGCTGCTCCATTCTCTTGATGAATATAGATGTCAGACTTCAGGTCTTTTAGAAAGTCTTGGATACAAGTTATCTGGACCCGCTGATTTAAACATATCTGACTTTAATAGCTACTGTCCTCATGACTTCTTGTTGGAATGGAAAGAGTGTCGCCATCAACGTCTTATGATACGAGTACATCATCTGTTTTTCTCCAAATCCAGGAGAGAAATATTTATTGAGGACTTTTACCTCTTCTGCATTATTTTGATAATTCTGCCATTTCTATTAGTAAAGTACCATTGTTAGGATTAAGTTTGCACTTAATATACTTTTAAAATCTTCCTTCTTATTGTCATTGATTGGTCATTGATTTCTAATAGCTTTCTTTACCAGTTTTCTACAAATCTGACCTTCTAACTTCTATTCTTTACTATTGACTTCCCCTTTCTTCTATATATTTAATTTGGAGAGTGTTGGGATTCCTACCAGGGAGACACCAGTAGGGTCCAGAGACAGCCCCATCTCCTATATCAAGCTCTGGCTAGTAGGTATGTGATAAATGTGAAGATCCTGCCTCCCTCTGTCAGCTGGGAGACAAAGGTTCTCTCTTTCTACCCTCTGATGCCGCCTGGTTGCTCTAAGCTAGGTGAGGTGGGACTTTGTTAACATGTGCCTCCCGGAGCTTCCATTTCCCTGGTGCTGCTGTTCCGTGAATAGGGGGGTTGTGAGTGAGGCAGCAGGTACTGAGTGTTGGACTCTTGCTCTTTCAGGAGCCGGTGACCTTCAAGGAAGTGGCTGTGTACTTCACCAGGGAAGAGGGGGCTCTGCTGGACCCCGTTCAGAGAGCCCTCTACTGGGATGTCATGCAGCAGAACTATAAGAATGTGACCTCGCTGGGTAAGGATTCCTGTTCCCTTTGTTCTTGAAAGGGGAAATGAAGAGTGAAGGTTCATGCCACCCCCATAATGCCACCTCTACTCTGTCGTGTTTCAGCATCACCCCAATATGCCAGTGACACACACACACTACCAGAGACCCTCCCAAGCTGCAGAACACTTTGGGAACAGAGCACAGGAGCAGTATCACACAGTGCCAAATATCTCCTCTTTATTCAAGTAAAACTGGGGGTTAGGTCCAGCATAATGAATAGAAGCTTCCTACCCCCGGCCTTCTCCCAAACCCTGAGCCATCTCTACCCAAACCAGAACGGGCTTGGTATGTAACAAGCAGGCGACTGGAGTCAGAGCTGCCGGTCCAGGGTTACTTATCACACAGACACTCGATGCGGCCTTGAATGCTGGCTGGGGGTATCCAGACTGGGGAGCTCCAGCAGCAGAACACTGAATCTCACCCAGGATTACAGATGACACAACTCCTCACTGATCTGGATTGCACCCCAGCATGTGAAAATGGCCTAGGTTGGTAGTGACATTTCTTGAGACATGCAGAGTCTTGCTCCCATATCACCAGGTGTAATAACAATAACAGGAAAGGCTTAATATGGAAAACTGATTGTTCAGCTTGCTTTTGACCTGCATCATATTTTGCAATATATTCCAAATAAGGAAATTAACGTGCAACGTATGTGTCATTGTTTGGGGTTTTAAGCTTTAAAAGGCTTGTGTGATTTTTAGCTCAGGGGGACAGTATTCCAATAGCTGTCGCCCCCTGCGCACTTTTAACCAAGAAAAGAGCCTCAGGCTGAGCTGATTCAAAATCAACCGAGTGGTCATTTTCCACAACAGCTTCAAGTGGTCCCTGTGATGGAATGTAAATGTCTTCTTCCCACCTTCCCCCTGCAGGAGACTGGCTGTTTGACCAGCTGTTTGTCTTGCTGTCTCTGAGGAACTGGTCTGTGGGTGATCCCCAGAATTGTAACTTTTTCAGTAATATCATACAGTAAAATCTCATAACTTTACATACAGTGTTACTACACGTTTATACAGGAGGATAATATTCAGTAGGTTATGCGTTTTCAAATGATACCTCACAAGCCATACTGTGTACAAAATTGATCATAATTTTCTAGATGAGTGAACACAAGGGTATAGACTGACACAGTGTCTGTGTGTGTGTTCCCAGCAGATATGTGGGTATTTCAATCCCTCATAAGCACAGTGTTCGGCATCTTCAAGGACCTGGGGAACTGGTCCTGGGAATTCACTGGTTTACCAAGTGTGACACTGTATGGAATTGTGAGACTCTTTGGTATTAATAATAAAATAATAATATAATTGATAAAATTGCAATGAATTGTGCTAGATATGCCATGTAAGGTGTCAGTGAAAATGTTATGATTTGCCAAGTATGATAATTTTGTTTCTACGTTTGTATCACCTTTGTATTGTGAGTTATAGATATGTAGGGTATATCCCTACATATTTCCAGACTTGTGCAGTGTTTCTGGGTGACACCCCCAGACATATTGGCATCAACACTGCCTAGCCTTTTTGATGGCCCATTCAGGGTCATCATCTGTACAATGAGCCCATGGAAAGGACCAAGGGGATACACCTATTGAGTCAGCAAGACATGCCGGGGTATGCCTGTGTAATGAGAACTCCAAGGCTTTTCCATGCCACGTGCTGTGAAGCTTGTGTTTGGGACACAGGAAGTACGGGCCACATGGCAAAAGGAATATAAAGGGCAGCTGCATCATCTCCATTTGTCTTCAATCCCCCTTCCTACTTCTGGAGCAACTTCTCTACAAACTGAACCCTGGAACAAAGGACTGAATGACCCATCCAAGCTATGGATGCGTTCCAGACGGACTTTCAAGCCAGCAACTCACCAATACTGCTAAGAACCTGATATATCCATTTTGGAATGTATCTGACTGCGTTCCCATTTAACTTCTTTCTGTCTTTCTTTCGTTTAAACCTTTAGTTTAGATGCTAAAGGATTGGCTGGAAGGATGGAATTTTGGGTAATATCCAAACCTATACTGACCTGGTGATGTGGCTGTGACCCTTTGGGGTCAGAGGAACACTTTGTTTATGTGAGCAGAGTTTTTAAATAACCTCTCACTGTACTGGACCTAGTTGCTGATTGGGAGTCAGAGAACAGGGATGCAATAAAGGGGGCCATGTGATTTCTTTTTTCAGCTTCTCGATAACCCGTGTGGGGGATCAGAAGCACAGTTGGTGATTGGTCGGTGAGTTTAACTTCAGTGGTAACCAGCAGTTTTGGGAGCATCTGCTCTCCCTTTTTCAGCCTGCCCTAACTTTGGCATTTTCAGTGACAACTGCCCCTGGCCCAGCACGTCACACTAAGCACTGAAGTTAAATTAATAGAATGTTTTTTTTATGACCAAGTCTTATGAAATCAACTGAACTCCTTTGTTTTCTTTCATCTGAGCAGGGTTTCTAGTTTTCCAACTTGATGTGATCTCCCAGCTGGAACAAGGGGAAGAGCCATGGGTCCCAGACCTCCAGCGTTCAGAGGAAAGAGAGATCCTGAGATCAACCTGCACAGGTGAGGAAACATTAAACCACCTCAGAATCTGTAAGTGCCTGAAGGAAACATCTGGGATGCCCTACAAAGCTCTTGGGGAGGTCTCTCAGTTCAGTATTGTCCCTTGCAGGGGTCATATCCTCAGGGTAAATATAGTTCATGGCTTCCTATAGATCCTAGCAGACACCAGGCAGTAGCTTCCTCCCTTCCCCCTGCGTATTTGGATGGGATGTGAAGGCTGAATTCATCCCCCTCCTCTCTCCTATTTGGGGGAAGAGTTTGGGGGAGTTCAGCTCCTGATTTTTATTTGACCTGTCTTCAGCACTTGTTTTTGTTTGGTCTTCCCCTTTCCATCCCTGTCTGAGGTTTCTGTCTCTGTCACAGCAGGTGATGCAATGGCACGTGAGAAAGAGGAGCAGAATTCTCAGCCTGAAAATGTTGAGCCAGTGGGTAAAAACAGAGCATTATCTCAAAGATCGAAAAGGAATGTGTCCAGGAGTCATGAGCAGGGAAAATCCTGGGAGATTCAGCACAGACCAAAAACAGATCAAGGAAACCAGCCAGGGAAGAAAGTGGATAAATGTATTTCCTGTTGGGGAACTCAGAAGGTCCTCATGGAAACCACAACACAGCAGGATATTCTCAGGCGAAAGAGAAAAAATACATGCAGGGAGTGTGGAAAAACCTTCTCTCACAGCTCAGCCCTTTCTATACATCAGAGAATCCACACAGGGGACAGGCCCTATGAATGCCGTGAGTGTGGGAAAAACTTCTCTCACAGCTCAAACCTTTCTCGACATCAGAGAATCCACACAGGGGAGAGGCCCTTTGAATGCCGTGAGTGTGGGAAAAGCTTCACTAGCAGCTCAAACCTTTCTAGACATCAGAGAATCCACACAGGGGACAGGCCCTACGAATGCCGTGAGTGTGGGAAAAACTTCACTAGCAGCTCAAACCTTTCTCAACATCAGAGAATCCACACAGGGGAGAGGCCCTTTGAATGCCGTGAGTGTGGGAAAAGCTTCACTAGCAGCTCAAACCTTTCTCAACATCAGAGAATCCACACAGGGGACAGGCCCTATGAATGCACTGAGTGCGGGAAAACCTTCAATCGCGGTTCGCACCTTATTAGGCATCAAACAATCCACGAGTAGAGAGTCCCTATGAATGCAGTAATTGTGGGAAATGCTTCACTAGCAGCTCAAACCTTAGATTTAATTTACCCTGGTTCCTCAACTGTTGCTCCAGCTCTAGTACCCATCAATCCAAAGACAGAGAGAAATGGAGAGTTCCAACCATTGTTCTTTTAGTATCTTATTGTTCCTCTCTCTGTTTTTTGTGCTGGCCTTTCTATTCTATCACTTTCTGCCTTTGTTTAATTGGTAACAGTTGGTTTCCATCACTCACGTTTGTTTGTTTAAATCTCTATCCGTTGTTAAATAAATTTTTTGCTTGTTCGATAACTGTACTCAGGTGCTGTGTGAGATACAGTAGCAATGGTCCACAGTAAAACTAGTAACCTGGGATACTCGGGGAAGAAAGAATCTGGGATTTCACCGAGTATCTGGTGATCCGGGCTGGACCCCAGAGGGGGACACATTGAAGGAACTCAAGGGTTAAGGTGGCTGCTGTAGCTCAGAGGAGGGTCCTTGAATTCCAGCAGGCTGGTGAGTTTGGTCACTAACATCCAGCTGCCAAATGCAAAACTCCCTCTTCCTTGTGGCAGGTGGCAACAAGGAGACTCACAGTCCTCAGCACCCTGAGAAGGGTCACAATGTGTCTCTATGTTGATCCACCTGTCAAGTTCACACAGGGAAAGCTCCCGATAGCACAAAACTCTGCCCTATGAAATCATGGAACATGTGCTCTTTGCTCTGTGAAAGCATGTAAAGAATCCAAGCGCTGGAGGACAGTGTTTGGGTCTAGAGTGACCTAGACAAATTGGAGGATTGGGCCAAAAGAAATCTGAGGAGGTTCAACAAGGAGAAGTGCAGAGTCCTGCACTTAGGACGGAAGAATCCTATGCACTGCCACAGACTGGGGACTGACGGAGTGAGGGGGGTTTGATAGCAGCCTTCAACTACCTGAAAGAGCAGCAGTGTGGGCTTTCTCCTTGCCACTTTTGCTGGGCTGGGCAGGCAGCCTGGAGGCCTTTCTAGAAGAGAATTGGGAACAGAGTTAGAAAAACCAATGTGAAAACCAGAACCTCACGTTTATACTCATTTATTTATAATATTAAATCTTCAATTCTAGTGTCACAGTCAATACAATTGCTTCAGCCTGATAGTTGCCCAAAGGGAAACTTAACTTCTCTCCAAGGGGAGTGGAGAGAAAACACTTTTCAGAGTCCAAGAGAGACAAGGCGGGTGAGGGTAAGAGCTTGCAGAGGACCAACCTCTGTTGGTGAAAGAGACAAGCTGTGGAGCTAACCCAGCACCCTTCTTCAGTTCTGTGTAGCCTGGAAGGTCGTCTCTTCCATAACCAGCAGTTAGAACATAAGAACAGCCACACTGAGTCAGACCAGTTCATCTAGCCCACTCTCCCGAAAGTGGCCAATGCCCGGCACCCCAGAGGACCCCTGGGACCAACATGGATACACCACCACAAAAAAGGTTAAAAGTCAATGCACAGTGGAGAAGGATCTTGTGTTTCATTCCTTATGTCCTAGTCCCATCATGTGGCCATTTCCTTTTCTTCCTTTCTGTTAAAAGCTTTGGTATTTTGCACAGAAACATTATTTCCCCAGGAGAGACCCAGGAGTGGCAGCTGCATTCCTGTACCAAACAGTCACTGGAAGGGGGCAGACAAAGGCCTTTAGGATGAGGCATCTGTCACTGTCAAAAGATCATCTCCCTCCTGCAGGTCCCTGGCAGCCTGAATTTGTTCCTTATCCTCCCAGAGTTTGGGGGCTGGAATCAGCACTACCCAGCCCCTCCGTATGTAGCAGGAAGAAACACAAACCTGGTCTTTAACACAAGCTTCCTTCTCAGGGAAGATTTTTCTGTGATTGAAGTTGAGCTTCAGTTCCCCTCTCTTAGGGGCGAGGCAGGTGTGGGGCCAGCTCCCAGTGAGATCTGTTTTCACCTTTGCCCCCTTTCAGTCACTCTGGGATTCTAACTCTGCTCCCAGCTGTCAGGCAGCTTCCAGCCCATCCACCCTGCTCATTAACTCTGTGGTCATATGTCACTCCCTCTGCCAGCACTCACAGCTTGCAGGAAAGCTACTCCTGCCAGATGCATTGGTATAGTGGTGTGCATGGGTGCTTTCTAAGCACTTCATCTGGGTTTGATTCCCAGTCAATGCAATAATGGCTTTTCTCTTTTGTTGTTTCCTCATCTGGAAGTGGTACAATTTCAGTCACATTGTGTTACAATCACATTATCTATAGAATGAGACAATAAATGTGTCAAAGTCCAGCAGGTCATACAGGCTGGAGGCACACAAGGGGCTGGAATGTGTCATCTGAGAAAGACAGAACACTGGGAAACCTGCATCTCCCATCCCCTGGCCTTGCGTGTTATGATTCCAGCTGCGTGAGCTGTTTGTATGATGTTCCGGCATGATGGGGAAATGAAGTTTTGAGTCAGTTTTTGCTCCTGCAGATTCCTTTGCTGTTACAATTATAATGACATGAACAAAAGGGAGGAAAAATAAACATAAACGCCAAGTTGCAATACAGGTGGGGAAAAGGACGATCACGGTTAATCCAAACAGGTCAAAATAAAAATTAATACAAAAAAGGGGAGGGGGGAAGAGATCAGGTATGTGGAGATCCCCTTGATATTTCAACGCACGTTGTTAGAATCAAAGTTCAGACTTGACACTGGAAAAGCTGCAACTACCTGTCTCTCTCAACACCTGTGATGAGCAAGATGGAGTTGGGACACCTGTTCTGCTTCAATCATTTATTGTCTCTCTGTTCTCTCCTTCTTCTCCCCCCAATTCCTCGTCTCCAATGTCTCTGCCTCTCTCCTCTTGCTCCCTCTCCCCTGCCCTTTCCAGGAACTCACAGTCTACAGCATTTAGGACAAGCCAGAGCTCCCATGTTCTGCACATGAGCCTGTGTCAGAGGACGTGTGACCCCGTCAGAACCAGTCACCGGATCAATATGTCCCTTTATGGGCGACTTCTCTGCCTACTCTGCAATTTACACACCCCCCCCCCACTGAAGGGGGTGGGGTACAGCTCTGACTGAGAGGCCTCACAGGAGAAACTTCAGCCCAAAGACAAATTTGTGTGAAATGCTGAGAAGTGAAGAGCCCCCTTCCCCTCCCCCCAAATCCCCAGAACTCTAGAGTCACCCCCATGGCACCAGCACAGGGAACCCAGTGAGATGGGGTTACAGAATACAAGGGGGAGGGAGCAGGGGAGAGAAGTGACAGGGAGTCTCTCTCTTTCCTTCTCTCTTCACTTTCTGTTCTTCTCTTTCCTTCCAGGAACTGCAGTCACAGCAGGGAGGGGTTTGTCTCTTTATTAGGGATCCCTCTGTGTCACGGACGCTGCAAAAGTCATAGATTCTGTGGCTTCTGCAGTGGCCTCTGCGGCTGACTCCGTGGCTGCCCCAGCATCTGGCCTGGGGGCAGCTTGAGCAGTGGTTCCAAGGGTGGCAGGCGCAGCCACAGCTCAGTGGCTCCTGGCACCTGTCCCGAGGTGGCCGGAGCAGGGCTGGCCTCTGGGGCTCCCCTGACCTGGCAGCATCTGGAGTGGCAGTGGGTCCCCAGGGCTTCTCCCCCCGTACATGGTGCCACGGGCCCCCTGGACTCCCTGCGCTCACAGCTGGTGCCACGGACCCCCTGGGCCTCCCTCCCCAAGATTCAATGAGGGGTATTTATGGTATAAGTCATGGCCGGGTCATGGGCAATGAGCTTTTGGGTTTTGCCCGTGATCTGTCCATGACATTTACTAAAAATACCTGCGATTAAATCTTCACCTTCCTCATTATCGATCAAATAAATCGAAACGCCTCCACCTGCAAGTGGATTTAGCCCAGGACCCTCAGAGTCAGCAGCTGTTACGCCCCCACTGAGCTCTCTGGTCAGGTGTCCTAGCGCTGGAAGCCTCCTGTTTAGATCCTAAAATAGCATTTTTGCACCAATGGGGCTGAAATTTTGGACTGGACATTATAGCTCCACCGTTCTTTTACTGAATTGCTTCAAAACAGCAAGTCAAGAAAGTCTCCTAAGTGCCAGGCTCTCTGCCATGGAAACAGCTGCCCCTGCTCTGCAGGAGTCTGTGCGTTCCACACAGCAACGTACACACCTGCTCCACACTGAAGGGGGGTCAGACAGTGACAGGGTTGGTAACACAAATACTTCAGACTATTAACTCCAGGTCCCTTCCTTTCTTTAACCCAGGATGTGCCAGTCAACTGGTAACCATGGTGTTATCTTCACCTTAAAATACCGCTCAGGACATTTTCAGTGAGCCCTGCACCCCATGCCCTGCCTGCAGCCAGCCCCTGTCTGCAGCCAGCCCTGCACCCTCTGCCCTGCCCCCACCAGCTGCGTCCTCCCTGCCTTGCCTGCAGCCAGCCCGACACCCCCTGCCCTGCCCGCAGCCAGCCCCGCACCCCCTGCCCTGCCCGCAGCCAGTCTCACACCCCCTGCCCACAGCCAGCCCCTGCCACAACCCCTGCCCTGTCTCCAGCTAACTCCTGCCGCACCCCCTGTGGCCCTGCCCAAAGCTAGCCAGCCCCCACACACCCCCAGCCGTGGACACCCTGCCGTGTCTCCTGCCACACACCCCTGCCTGAAGCCAGACAGCCTGCCCCACACACCCCTGTCTCCAGCCAGCCCCGCACCCCTTGCCCTGCCTGCAGCCAGACCCTACCTCCAATCAGCCTCTGCCCTGCCTCCAGCCAGCCCCATGGCCACTGGTGCCATGCAGTTCCCTGGGCAGTAACCCTGCACACCTGCTTCAATGAGGGGGGCAGGGAGCAGCTGGGACCCACACATGTGCACACCCAAGGGTGACCAGACAGCAAGTGTGAAAAATCAGGACAGAGGGTGGGGGGTAATAGGATCCTAGATAAGAAAAAGACCCCAAAATTGGGACTGTCCCTATAAAATTGGGACAGCTGGTCACCCTAGCACACCCCCAGGACTCCTGAGTTCCATTGCTGGGTTTCCTATTGGTTCCACTGCTGGTTGTTTTCCTTTTCCTGGGGGACTCTGGGCAAGTTGCTCCCCCCTCTAGGGCTCCGTCCCCAGCAGGCAAATGGGGATTTCGTACCTTCCCGCTGTTGGAAAGTGCTGGGAGAATCCCCCAGCCAAAGCTGCTCTGACAGCGCTAAGCAGCATCTGACCATTCAAGGTCAGAGCGCACTGCCCAGGAGGAGGAGTGTCTGGCTCTGGGGTTTCACTTCAGCCCAGTCTAGAGAGAGGGGCCCAGCCATGGGGTTTGGCTCAAGAAGACCAAGTCTCCAATTTGTTAAGGGCGTTTTGAATTCCAGTCCTGTGCTCCAAAGTGCTTGGTGTCAGTTGCACATTTTAGAACGATACTCTCCACTCCACTTTCCAAATCATCATTCATACTGTTTACCCACCTCCACTAGGCCTGGAACCTTGCCAAAGAAGGAAAGAGGATTGGTTTGGAATGATTTGTTCTTGACAAATCCATGATCCCTCGTGCTAAGAACCAAATTATCCTGTAGGTGCTGCTGACAAACTGAGTGTTTAAGAATCTATTCCAGTATCTCTCCAGCTATGGAAGTGAGGCTAGCTAGTCTGCAAGGCCCAGGGGTCTCTTTGTTCCCCTTTGAAAGATAGATCCTGTCTTGTTCATGGATGGGAAGATGTTCTTTTTCAGGGATCTCAGACGAGAACTGGGGCACAACACTTGGTTTGTTAAGGCCACAAAAATGGAGGCAGGAACCTCTTCTCTCCTGCTGGCAAAGAACCCCAGGTACCGAAAAGACAGGGACTCACACCCCTGAACGGGATTTAGAAAAGGCAGTGGTTAAAAAGTTTGGCCCCGACCATTTCTTGTTTCCACAGACTAGACATTTTAGCAAACTTTAGAATTCCTTGGTGCTAAACACCGTGAAACTCTCCTTTCTCCTTCACAGAGGGCTTTAACGCCCCTTCTCTCACTCAGGCTCACGACTGCCCAGAGTTCGAGAACTGTCCCTGTTCCCATTGGACAGATGGGGAGGGGCCTGAGGTATAGAGAAGGGAAGTGACCTGTCACCAGATGGATCAGACTGAACAGGTTTCAGACCTCGAGGAGGCTCTTACCTTCTAAACAGGGACGGCTGTTTTCTAGTAAAATCACTAAAAGGGAAGGAGAAAACTCAAAAGAGGTTCCTCCTGGCGCTCACGTCCGTGAACCTGAATACTCTCTCAGTCCTCAAAGAGAGACCTGGAGAAGGAGACTTGCTGCAGCAAAGCCACAGGGGTCTCTGAGGTTTCCCTGGCCCCTCGCCCCTGTCCTGCCTGGCTGATGTCAGCATCTCTCTGTGAGGTCACCACCTCCCCACCACCTTGGACCAATAGGCTCAGGTCCTGCAAAAGGCCTTTGTGATGTCACTGCCACACCCCCTGGCCAGGCACTTTGCAGGTTTGAGCTACTCTCTGTGGATCACCCCACTCAAGGAGCGTTCGTTCTAGGCAGCAAGCCGGCTAGACAGGGAAACATCAGACGCTGCTCCCAATGCTACACTCAGTTTTTCAGAAATTAGTCGACTTTATGGCAAGAAGAGACCATTAGAGCATCTAATCTGACCCCCTACGTATCACAGGCCTCCTGTATGACACAAGAGCTACTTTGGGGGGAAAACACATTCCAAAGGCATCTAGTCTTCATGAAATGACATCAGGAGATGGAGAATCCACCACTTTCCTTGGTAGCTTGTTCCTGTGGTGAATTATCCTGGCTGTTGAATATTTGTGCCTTAGTTGTAATATGAATTTGTCTCTTTTCACCTTCCAGCCATTGGGTCTTGTTAGGCCTTTCTCTGCTCGATTCAAGAGCCCTTTAATACCCAATCTTTTCTCTCCATTAAGGCACTTCAACACTTCAATGAAGTCACCTTTCAATCTTCTTTTGATAAGCTAAACAGGTTGAGCTCTTTCAATAGCTCACTAGAAGGCATTTTTCTCCAGCCCTCAGAACATTTGGTGGCTCTTTGCTGCCCCAGCTCCAATTTCACATCTTTTTCAAAGGAGGACACCAAAACTGGAGGCTATTCCAGTATCAGTCTCACTGATGCCGTGTCACCTCCTGTGACATTATTGACATAATCTGTAACCGTATAGATCACTGTTGCGACCGCTGTTCTATTTGTAGCCAATATTGTAGAAAGGTTGTAGCATAAGGGGTCTATGGAGAGGTTCTGATTGGCTGATTATAATTCTGCTATTTCTAGATGTGTATCATTTTTATAGTTGACGTTATGAATTCCTGCTCATTTCCCCACTGGCTGGAGCATGACTAGAGTGTGTCTGTGGTTAATGATGTTGCTATAGATTGTTCATTTCCTGCCTTGGCAATTCAGACAGTCCCTTTTCCCAACATAGCTCCAGCACATCATTAGTTCCAATAACAGGGGCAGCTTTTCTCTGGGGCACTGAGATTTTTTTGGGAGTTGGTGGCTCCTTTCTTTCCTCACCCTGGAGTAAACTCATAAGAACATAAGAAAGGCCGTACCGGGTCAGACCAAAGGTCCATCTAGCCCAGTATCTGTCTACCGACACTGGCCAATGCCAGGTGCCCCAGAGGGAATGAACCTAACAGGCAATGATCAAGTGATCTCTCTCCTGCCATCCATCTCCATCCTCTGACGAACAGAGGCTAGGGACACCATTCTTACCCATCCTGGCTAATAGCCATTTGTGGACTTAGCCACCATGAATTTATCCAGTCCCCTTTTAAACATTGTTATAGTCCTAGCCTTCCCAACCTCCTCAGGTAAGGAGTTCCACAATTGACTGTGCGCTGCGTGAAGAAGAACTTCCTTTTATTTGTTTTAAACCTGCTGCCTATTAATTTCATTTGGTGACCCCTAGTTCTTGTATTATGGGAATAAGTAAATAACTTTTCCTTATCCACTTTCTCAACATCACTCATGATTTTATATACCTCTATCATATCCCCCCTTAGTCTTCTCTTTTCCAACCTTAGTCTTCTCTTTTCCAACTCAGCTTTTTATTCCATGGTTCATGTTTTATGGAATAACAACATCAGCATGAAGAAAGAGGAGAGTGAATATCTCACTGCCAGGGCTGAAGGTGGCCACGCCCCCTCTGTCTGACCATTGCCATTGCAGGAGAGAAGGTTTCAATGGAATCGAATGCCCTGGCTCAGACAAGAGACACAGGGAGGTTTTGCTGTTCATGGATCCATGCAAAGGCAATTGTGTCTCTGTGTGAAACTGAGGAGGGACATGAAATGCCCACAGGGTAGCGCAATGCCCTAAGCTAAGGCAGGAGGGTGAAGGAATCGGGCTGAGGAATGACTGACGTGGACTCACCTGGGATTGAAATGATATTTGTTTCTGACAGGCAGTGAGAAACTGACATTAATTCAGATGCGGGGTTGAGGCTTCTTTAGCTCCTTGTAGAACTTGAACTTGATTTCCCAGAAGGGAGAAAGGGAAAGTCTGGGGCTGCCTTGAGTCCCTGGCTGGGTCTCCTGGACAGTGGAAAACATCCCTTGTTTGGCCCTGCCAAGGGGATCGTGGAGGCTGAGACGCCCCTCGGCTTGGATCAAAGCGGGAGTTGGATGGAATTTATCACACAACCCTCCCTGCTCCCCAGAGCCCCACGGGGAGAAGCTAGAGAAGGGGGAGTCATTCCTCCCCTGCGCTCCCAGAAGAGCTGCTAGCAGGGCCGCCCAGAGGCGGGGGCAAGTGGGGCAATTTGCCCCAGGCCCTGGGTCTTGCAGGGGCCCCCACAAGCAGGAGCGTAGCTAGGGAGGAGCAGGGGGGGCTGCTGCTCCCCCACTGAGCACATTCCCCCAAAGTGGCGCCTTAGTAGGAATTTGGAATAAGGTGGAAAGATCTGGAATTTCCCCCCCACACACACACCTCCTGGGGTGGCAGGGGGTGCAGGTGGAGGGGCAGAGCCCAGGGCTGGGGTGGTGGTGGGGGGTGTCGATGGGGGAGCAGTAGGGGGGAAAGGGCAGAGCCAAGAGCTGGGGCAGCATAGGGTATGTGGGGGGCAGAGCCCAGGGCTGGGGTGGCAGGGAGGTGCAGTGGGGAGCCCAGGGCTTGGGTGGGGGCAGCCAAAATTTTTTTTGCTTGGGACGGCAAAAAACCTAGAGCTGGCCCTGCCTCCACGCACCGTGAGGTAGGTAGGAGCGGATCATTATTATCCCTACTTGAAAGAGGGAGAAGCTAAGGCTGAGAAAGGAGAATTGACTTGTCTGAGGTCACACAGCCAGTCAGTGGCAGAGTTGGGAATAGGACCCAAGAGCCCTGATTTTCAAACTAACCATCGGATCTTGAATTTCAGACATTGAATGACCTGAATAAAATGCTCTCAGGTGAGCTCCAGACCAACAACAGTGCACAGGAATTATTCAGCAAGTATTTGAGGAGAATCATGTTAGAGAGAATCATGAACTGCTCAGAGACCATTAATGCAGAGAAGCAGCAAAATTCGTCAAACATAGAACTGGTTCTGACTTATTTCCTTGGTCTTGAAAGAGAACAAGGACCTGAGTCTCCTCCCTGTCAATAACCCCCTGCTCAGCCAATCAGGGTAGAGACTGAGGACGGGAGGCTGAGGGTTCTCACCAGAGAGCCCAAAGGATGGCCCAGGTCATTGATGGGGATCAAATAAAATTCAGAATAAAATTCTGCCTCCTTAAGCTCGTGTTTTCCATGCCTAGAATTCAACTCTCACCAGATGGATCAGACTGAACAGGTTTCAAACCTCAAGGAGGCTCTTACCTTCTAAACAGGGACGGCTGTTTTCTAGTAAAATCACTAAAAGGGAACCTCAAAAGAGGTTCCTCCTGGCGTTCACGTCTGTGAACCCGAATACTCCCTCAGTCCTCAAAGAGAGACCTGGAGAAGGAGACTTGCTGACGCAAAGCCACAGGGGTCTCTGAGGTTTCCCTGGCCCCTCGCCCCTGTCCTGCCTGGCTGATGTCAGCATCTCTCTGTGAGGTCACCACCTCCCCACCGCCTTGGACCAATAGTCTGAGGTCCTGCAAAAGGCCTTTGTGATGTCACTGCCACACCCCTCCCTTGCTGGGCTAAACAGCCGTCCCTGTTTAGAAGGTAAGAGCCTCCTCGAGGTGTGAAACCTGTTCAGTCTGATCCATCTGGTGACAGTTGAATTCTAGGCATGGAAAACACGAGGTTAAGGAGGCAGAATTTTATTCTGCACCTGTGATTTTGTCTCTTAGAATCACTGGGGACATAAGGGTTTGTCCTTTTTGTTTCACCTCTTGCTCCATCCACTGTCTGATCCCTCTTTTCTCTTCGTCTCTTGCTTCCTTTGTCCTTTCTCCTGTTCCCCTCCCAAAATCAGGATTTTTTCTCCTGCTGATAACAGCTCACGTTAACTGATCACTCTCGTTATAGTGTGTATGGCAACACCCATTTTTTTCACGTTCTCTGTGTGTATATATATCTTCCTACTGAATTTTTAACTGCATGCATCCGATGAAGTGAGTTTTAGCCCACAAAAGCTTATGCTCAAATACATTTGTTAGTCTCTAAGGTGCCACACGTTCTTTTTGCAGATAAATGAATGGAGGTTAAGTTCATGAATGGCTATTAGCCAGGATGGGTAAGGAATGGTGTCCCTAGCCTCTGTTTGTCAGAGGGTGGAGATGGATGGCAGGAGAGAGATCATTTGATCATTGTCTGTTAGGTTCACTCCCTCTGGGGCACCTGGCATTGGCCATTGTCGGTAGACAGGATACTGGGTGAGATGGACCTTTGGTCTGACCCAGTACGGCTGTTCTTATGTTCTTATGAAGGGAAGGGCACAGCCCTGTGACAGAGTTTCTGTAGTGTAGTGGTTATCACGTTTGCTTAACACGCAAAAGGTCCCTAGTTCAAAGCCAGGCAGAAACAGGATGGCTTCCTTTTCTCAGCTCCTAGTGGCCTGTCCCTGCTGTTGTAGGAACAGCAGTGATTTCTATGCTCAAAAGGTCTGTTATACTTCCCCTCCCCCTCGCTTTTGTCTCCTCTCCCTCTCTGAATGCCTGTGAAGTGGCTTTCCCCCTCCCCTTCCCGCTCCCTCCTGCAATGCTTGTGGGATGAATGGGCTGGCTGAAGATCAGAAGAGCTTCCAGGTAGACAAGGTGTCTGGACTCTCATTAGGCAGCACTCACACACCCAGAGCATGGACCCTGCATGGACACTGGCGGAGGTGGAGTGTGACCCACTGGATGCAGCCAAGTCATCTCTAGTCGCAGGCCATGAGGTTCAGGTCCTTAAAAGGGGAAGGGGCCCTGTGCTCAGCTGTGCTTTCACAATGCTGCCTAATGAGAGTCCCAGACACCTTGTCTATCTAGGAGCTCTTCTGATCTTCCAGCTGTTCAACCAGCTCATTCATCCCACAAGCATTGCAGGAGGGAGGGGAGGGGGAAAGCCACTTCACAGGCATTCAGAGAGGGAGAGGAGATGGGGCAGGGGGTGGGGGGAGTGTAACAGACCTTTTGGGCATACAGGTTATATGGAGCACACAGATCACTGCTGCTCCTACAACAGGGTAAGTTCTCAAGCAGCATGTTTCTTACTTTGCCCATCTGCCAATTTTGATAATTATCGATGGAAATGTTTTGCCATTGGGTTGTGCGTTTACACAGAAATTGACAATTACCAACAAATATGTAATTCTTCCAGTCCTGCCTAGTCTGCAGTTGATGGGTTTAGAGGGACACATTCACTCTTCCAGGTCCCCATGCCAGGCCTGTGCTCTCAACTTCCCACACTGCTGGGATCCTTCCCTGGTCTCCGCTCAGACCTCTGCCCCCCACCCCCACTTCTGGGATCCCCTCCCCACACTGTCTAACTCCCCTGCTGGCAGGATCCCTTCCTGTTCCTTTCATTTCCTGTCTCCACTCTGGGCAAAAGCTCTGCACTGTTCCCACACCAGAAGTTGAACGCAGGCCCCGTGGATGAAAACCAGGAATCCTGACCACTAAACCATATGGGACTATTGGTGCATCTGATGAAGTGGGGATTCACCCACGAAAGCTCCTGCTCCAATACGTCTGTTAGTCTATAAGGTGCCACAGGACTCTTTGCTGCTGTTATTACTACAACTCTCTAAGCCAACCCCTCGTGAGCGCAGCAGGGACCAGCGTGACCGGATGTCCCGATTTTGGGGCCTTTTTATGTAGGCTCCTATTACCCCCACTCCCTGTCCCGATTGTTCACATTTGCTGTCTGGTCACCCTAGCAGGGGTTGCACACAGGGCTGCATTAACCCTTCAGGTGCTGAGGTTTCCCTCACTCCATTCCCAGTGCCTGTGATGAGGAAAGAGACATCAGGGCTCCCAGGTGCTGCACAGACCATGACTGAGATCGGGACCCCATATTGTGCTAGGTGCTGTACACACCCTGGCCAACACTGGGACACCCCGGGGGTTCCCCTCCATTTATCTGAGCCTCTGCTGCCCAACTGCTTCTGACTCCATCTGGATCACCCAGGAGCCTTTCCTTTCCACCGTTCCAAACAGTCCTTCTTTCCCTGCCCCCTAATTCTGCTTTCACACCCTGGGCCCATCTCCTCCCTTCGTTCCCTCCACCCCCGCCCCCAGGTGATTAGAGATGGAGGCAACTTCAGCCACTGGAGACAGCCCCAGCGAGCGCTGCAGCCCTCCCGGAGGGTGTTTGCAGACACAGGAAGGGAGCGGCAGGTGCTGGGAAGAAGGAAACAGGAGAACAAATCCCGGGGCGGGGCAGCTCCTGGGGGCGGGGCTCTGTCACAGCCCGGGGGCGGGGGATAGCTCCTGGGGGCGGGGCTCTGGAACAGCCCAGGGGCGGGGCAGCTCCTGGGGGCGGGGCTCTGACACAGCCCGGGGGGGGGGCACCTGGGGGGGGGGCCCCTGTACCACGGGGGGGGGGCCGAGCCCGGGGGCGGGGCTCTGGCACAGGCCAGGGGAGGGCAGCTCCTGGGGGCGGGGCTCTGGCACAGCCCGGGGGCGGGGCAGCTCCTGGGGGCGGGGCTCTGGCACAGTCCGGGGGCGGGGTAGCTCCTGGGGGCGGGGCTCTGGCACAGCCCGGGAGTGGGGCAGGTCCTGGGGGCGGGGCAGCTCCTGGGGGCGGGGCTCTGGCAGTGCCCGGGGGCGGGGCAGCTCCTGGGGGCGGGGCTCTGGCACATTGTGACGCAGGAGCCCGGGCTCAGCAGCTGCTCCCTGGTGGCCACGTGCTGCTGGCAGCGCTGGAGCCGCCCGGGCCGGAGCGGAGCCGCTGTTCTCAGCTGCAGCAGGAGCTGCCCCCGGCCCCGCTGGGCTCCAGGTGGGGACAGAGCCTGGGGCCCGGGGTGCGGCTGGCGGGGCGGGAGGGGAGGGGAGAGGCCGGAGCTGCAGGCGGGGAAGGGCGAGGGGGCAGGCGGGGAAGGGCGAGGGGGCAGGCGGGGGGTTGCTCGGTCTCTGGGCACCAGGGGAGCCCCGGGGCAGAGTGTGTGTGTGAGTGTCCCGGGCCCAGGCGTGCGCAGGGGGGGAGCCCCGGCACCCCAATGCCCTGAGCCCTGGCTGGGGAGGCTGCTCCCCCCTCCCGTGGGGGCTCCGGGGGGGGAGGCTGCGGCGGCTGCAGGCGGGTGCTTGGCCCCCCCGGGAATGACCCGCTGCCGGCAGCTTCTGGCGCCTCCTCCGCTGAGCTTTTCCCCGGGGGCGGCCTGGGCGCAGCTGCGATCAGCTGTTTGCTGGGCAGGCTCCGCTCAGCTGCTCCCCCCGCTCCTGGGGGGCTGAGACCCCCCGAAACAGCCCCAGGGGTTGGTGGGGGGGGCCCAGCAGCAGCAGAGCCCCCTCCCCCGCTCCCCTCGGGCTGCCCCGCCCCGCTCCCGCGTGAATCGCTGCTCCCTGCCCGCCAGGCTCGGCTCCGGCCACAGCAGCGGCGGGTGCCCCGGGGAGCCCAGCTGGGCTGGGCAGGGGCAGGGGGAGGGTGGGGGGAGGAGAAGCTCCAGATACCAGCAGGAGCTGCCCTGGGCGGGGGATGGAGTGGGAGAGGAGCCACCCTGGGGCAGGGAGGAGAACCCCGGACCCTGGCAGAAGATGTGGGGCTGAAGTCCCCGGCTCGGGAGCCCCAGCCACCTTAGTGGCAAAAGTTGCAGGGCCCAAGCCCTGACCCCCCTGTGTGTGGAGCTGGCCTGAGCCCCTCTCGCTCCCATCCCCCCTGTGGAGCTGGCTCCCGCTCTCCGGCTGTGCAGAAATTCAGCCCAAATTTCCCCATGTTGGTATCTCCATTCCCCCCCCCCCCCATCACCCAGCCATGGATGGATTTAGCCCAGGAGGCAGGTCAGTCTTGGTCCCATTGGGCAGATGGGATCTAGGGCACAACGAGGTGAAGTGACTTTCCCAAGGCTAAGCAGGGAGTCTGTGGCAGAGCAGAGACTCAAACTCAGAACGCCTGAGTCCTGTGGCCTAACCACTAGGCAACCTTCCCCCTGAAGGAGAGGGAACCTCCTCTGCCACTTTGAGTGTGTGGGTGGGAGCAGCCACTAGACAGAGCTTCCAGGAGGTGGGGAGGGGGGTTGGATAGTTGGGGGGGGTGATTAGTGGTTGGGGAGGCCTGTGGAGGGGGCGGTCAGGGAACAAGGAGCAGGGGGGTTGGATGGGTTGAGGGTTCGGGGGGTGGGGGTGGAGCGGGGTCAGGGCAGGCAGGCAGCAGAGGGAGTTGGATGGTCCTGTCAGGGGGTGGGGAGCGGTTGGATGGGGTGTGGGAGTCCCGGGGGTCTGTCTGGGGGTGGGGGTGTGGATAAGGTTCAGGACGACAGGTAGGGGGTAGGGTCCTAGGGAGGCAGTTACAGTGGGGAGGGGAGAGAGAAGGGGAAGAACCAGAGAGAATTCTTCTCA